>JASDQU010100098.1:64744-74771 GCA_032191745.1 Picea mariana
TCTTTCGACTCGAAATCGACCGCATCAACCTCTACACTGACCATCAATGCAAAGGGGGGTTTTCTAAACAGGGGGGGTTTCTATGGAATTATTTAGCTTGAAATATATCTCTCAGTGCAACAATGGACCATATCCTTCTTTTCTTTTGGGCAGAAGGAGATGAGTAGTAAGAATATTCCCTGGACCACTGGAAGTTATGGTCATCATGCCCAAAGGTGTTTACTGTATCTGGACAGACCTATTGTTGAACTACTACCATAAGTTAATGAGAACGTCTGTTTTCTCCAGAGGATGTTTGAAATGAACATTTGGAAGGTATAATATAACCCTCCACAAATCTTGGTTTAATGAGTATCAATGGGCGATCTCCTCGAGCCTCTCACTGATTAATGACAATTTCTATGGTTCCTTCATAATGAGTTGTTACCATTAAAGCTTACTAATTTCATACTTAGAAAAAAGTGAGAAGGTGGAGGTGAAGGAGAAGAGCGATTAAGGATTAGAGATTTCATGAAGCCGCGAATGAGACGACACATGAAAGAGATTCCATGATGCTTGAAATGAACACTCGGAAGGGATAATACAATGCTCCACAAATCTTGGTTTAATTTGTACTAATGATGGATTGCCTCCAGCCTTTTGGACATTAATGACAATATTAACGGTTCCTACATGATGAGCTATTAGCATTAAATATTAATAATTGTATATATAGAAATAAGTGCGAAGGTGGCAGGGATGGAAAATAGCAATTAAGCATTGGACATTTCGTGAACCCGCCAACTTGTGAAAGAGATTCCAAGAAATGGCCAAATATGGAAAGCGGTCGATCAAGATTCAAAATAGGGTCACAAGTTATACTCAGGAGACATGAGGGCCCGATGGTCAATTTGTATGTCTCTGAAATTTTGACTGCAAAATGTGTAACAAGAAACATGGCATGATAATGAACTTCAGAGATCAATTTGTATATCATGAAACTTCGGGTGTTGTTTGTAGGTCACAGAACAATGGAAGCGCAATGTTGAGCAAGCCTGCCCTAGAACCGGCGATGGACATGGAGATATAATCCTTCCTGGTAACATAACTGAGATATATGAACATGTGAAAGTAAAAGACAAAACTAGATATGGAGAATGGTACCATTTCCTTGTCGTTGTATGACTCTCCATCTTTTATATGGAGAATGTGTTGTGAGCGAACTTTTCTTGCGCGTGTGAAAGTTACACCAATGGTTCTGATCGGGTAAGTGTCATCGCTCTGTGAAATTTGGTTGATTGTTGTGTCTGGTATGAAACAATATTCTGAACAAATCACGGGAATTTTTTCCACAATACTTGTTTTGTTGAGAGATATAATCCGATCACAATCACCACAGTCATATACTGTTTTCGACAATATATTAAAATTTGTAATGGATATCCCATTACCTGGAAAGATATTTTCTGCATGTTTCTAGATAGGTTTTGTAGGGATAGTCAATGTGACTGTCATCATGGCTTCGTTGTCTCTCATGTCATCACGCACAATGCATATAGTTTTGTTTTCCTTGTCTAAGTAGGTGCTTTATATGTCCCTGACAAACACTTATCCAGTTAGATGGTTGTTCAGGACTTCTATCGATAGTATATTGGGTGTTAAAAGTTTAGACCTGGTGACATTTTTTGAATAGAAAAAGAAATGTGAATGATATTCTGCATCATTTTTTTGTTTTCTTTTTTTTTGGCATAAATGTACAAGTAGACACAAAACTTGGATGAAGTATGTAGGTCAAAGTTTTGTAACCATACCTCTTAGTCTGCGGAGCTTGCACTATGTTGGGTGTTTCACTTGCGCTTGTCGATACTTCTTGTGAAATACAAAGCATGTGTTGCAGGTGACATCAACATATTTATCATGGCATAGATGAATAAATAGATTAGGATATTTATTTGGTAAACATAGCAAGAGAAAAATGTATGAATCTTTTCCTTTGGCCTTGTCATTCTATTGATGTTTGCGATGATTGACTACCCATGCCCATGTCACTTGTCCAACTTTTTATGATGCAAGCATGTGTACATGAACATCAAAACGACTAAATAATAATATTCATTTATATTGTTCATAATTGTTTTGTATGTCATATACATGCTCGAAGGAGATGGAATATGAAATAGGGTGTCAAGGGATACTCAAGAAACATGAGGACTCGATGGTCAAATTGTATGCCTTGGAAATTTTGAGTGCAAAAATGTGTAGCATGAAATAGGGAATGAAGGGAAGTTGTTTGTAGGTCATGGAAGAATAGAAGCACAATCTCGAGCCCACCATCCTGGGAGTCTGACTATCAATTTATATATCGCAGAACACCTAGTGTTGTTTGGAAAACACAAAACAATAGAAGCACAATTTTGAGTCTGCCAGCCCGGGAACACACGATTGAAAAAATGGCTAAGTATCGAATGAGGAAATTGTCAGTCGGAGTCATGATATAGAAGCATGAGTATAAATGTGAACCCTTGAATCCGTGAACGCGTGCATCTAGACATTTTCGAAAAAATGACTAACTAAAGCAACCAGAAAGGGGAAGTAGAGGGGAAAGATAAAGGGGAATTTGGTTAAGTATAGAAGAGGGAAAAAAAGGGATAATAGAGAGTGGGAAAATAGAAAATGGGAGGGCAATTTTTGGAAGCAAGAATTCTCAACAAAGGCCCATTGTTGCCAAATCATCGTTTTCTAGTCCAACATTTTATCCACCTACTCATTTTGTGTGTTTGATTTAATATCACAATTGGTATACCTTTTTTAATATTGTAATCCAAATCTCTCTGTTGTGGCATATAAGATTTCATCCTCTTGTCCAACTAATCTGTTTCTTTCAATTTAGCAATGTAGAAAATACAATGGACATGAAGGTAAGTTGGTCTGTAGAAATACATGTAAAAAAATTAATACAATTCTATTTATTTCAATGTAGCAGCATGGAAAATACAATTGACATGAAAATAAGTTATTATGTAGGAAGATACATAGTATCTACATACAATAAATTAGGTGCAAAGCAGTAGAAAAAATATATAGACAATAAATGAAATACAAAATAATGGAGTATGAAATAAGAGTAGAAGCATGCACCTTTGTATCTCATCTTCCACATTAGTGGTTAAGAGTCCTTCGTCTTCTCTAGTTATTCTGTTTCTTTCAATGTGAGAATGCACAAAATACAATGAACATGAATGTAAGTCGGTATATAAGGAAAAATAAGTAATATGTACATATAATAAATGAGAATCAAAGGAATAGAATAAAGGATAGAGTTAGAAGCATGAACATTTGTTTTTCTTTATCCATGGTTGTGGTTATATAGAATTTTTCCTGGTCAAAATATATCAGAAGCCAGAAAATATTAAGAATTTGGATGGTCCTAGCTGAATGATTTGGTTTTGTGTAATAAAGTATCTAGATATGCTTTGAGACATGGAAATATAATTTTGTAATATGTTTAATGTATATTTCATAATTCAAGTTAAAGTCAAATTGTATCATGGCAAGACCAGTTTGTTTACAAGATAAAGAGGTCGTATTGTGATATGGGCACATTTCACCATATATGGTCAATAAGTGTGTTTTGTACATGTTTTATCTTAACCAAAAGAAAGCGGAGATTATAATTGCACATGTAGTTTTCCAATTCTTTTGTTATGGTACTATTTTGTAACATGTCAACACTGAAGTCTCCTAGAATGATAATGGTTTCATTTAGATGTAAATGGTGTAATTCATTTGAAAAAACATTCATTATGTTAGCAATGTTGCACGCAAAGTGGCATAGAGATTGAATATTGCAATTTGAAATCCACGAAAAACTATTCTTGCTAGCACCATCTCAACATCTTTTTCTTCCACAAGAACATTTTTCAAAGGCATGTAGGTATGGTTCAGAGTTTGGAGAAAAAAATTGGAGCAAAATTTAAGAGGAGGAAAATATATGCCAATTTTGTGCAATTTTGTTGCAGCTTAGCCATCGTTGTACCATACCTATGCCTTATACACCTACCTATAGTTTTCTTCTACAAGAACATCCTACAAAGGCAACAAGATTGACATCGTATTTTTCATGTGAAAGACACAGGTTCAATTCCCTTACAAGATAGGTAGGTACTCATTCCCGGGAAAGCTGGGAATATCATCGAGGGCAAGGTGCGAAGGCTGAAGAATTCCTTATTCAATTGAGGCGTTAGATTTCCACTTCGTCACATATGGAAAAGGACCGAGATTTGTAATGCTAGAAAAAATGACAGTCGGAGTTGTGCAGATGACATTGGCATGCACATGGCGCAAAGCCTAGGGAAAAAATCAGAGGAAAATTTAAGAGCAGAAGAAAAAGATATGCCAACCTTTATGGAAAGTCTGCAGGATAAGAATGATGAATAAATACTTAAACATTCCTACTTGCAAAATGAAAACAACGAACAATAAAAAATGAATACGAATGAAAGCATGGTATTGAAACTTACTCGTTAATGATGAACGACAGAACCGCAGGCCCACTTGCGTGTGCAACACTTGAACCCTGCAAAGTGCAAAAAACAACTCCAATTGCCAGTGCAAGAACCCAACCTTGCAAATTCGAAGCAAACAAAATAAAGAAGCAAGCAACAAACTAGTGAGAAAGAATGAACAGGTCCAACTGCAGGTGCAGGACCTCAACCCTACAAAATTGAACCAAACAACAAGAAACAACAACCAACGAACCAGTGAACAAAAAAAAACCAGTGAACCAGTAAAGAATATATGTATCTTCAATGGTGACTAAATTGCATTTCAAGCATAGAAGAAATATGAAACATATGATGACCATGTGAGTGGAAATACTTAAACATTCTTACTTGCAAATTGTAAACAATAAATAAAAAAGAACGAATACAAATGAAACTATGGTATCAAAACTTACTTGTCAATGATGAATGACAAAATCGCAGGTCCAATTGTGGGTGTCGAACTTAAACCCTGCAAACTTAAAAAACAACCCCATCTGCGGGTGCAGGACTCCAACCTTGCAAAGTTGAAGAAAACAAAAGCAAGCAACAAGCACCAACAGGTCCAACTACAGGTGCAGGACCTCAACCTTTCAAAGTTGAAACAAACAATAACAAACAACAATCGACAAACCAATGAACCTGCGAAGAAGCATCAATCGGTGAACCAGTAAACAATATATCTATCTTCAAAGATGACTAAATTGCGTTCCAAACATAGAAGAAGTATGAAACATATGATGGCTATGTGAGTGGCAGTGGACAACAATATTGTCCGAATTCACTGCAACATTGTATGGAAAAATTCGAGGAAAAATGTATTGTGATGGGCCTTTTTAAGTAAACATTTAAGGCTGTCAGAGCTATTTAAGGGCCCTGCGCTATGTAAACATTTAAGTTGTTAGGCCCGTTTAAGGGCCTCGTGCTATGTAAATATTTATGTTGTCAAGTCTATTCAAATACCTCAAAAAGAGTGTTAATGCTCAAAACTTTCAGTATGTGACATTTCAATAAAAATAGAAATAATAAAAACATTAAAAAAGAGCATTGATGCTCAAAAATTTCAGTATGTAAACATTTCAATAAAAATTAAAAAATTAAAAAAGAGTGTGGATGCTCAAAACTTTGGATATCTAAATATTTAAAACATTGGAAATAGTGAAGCTGGCAATAAGACTTCGAACCTATTCTCCAATGAGATGATGACATATAAGGTTTTTTTTATTATATCAAAAATAATGTTTTTAGTTCTATAGTTTCAACAATAGAGATGATGCGAAAATTTATAGTCAAAGAACATATTAATATGAAGTCAACAAAGTATCGATCGCTATAGTCCCTCTAAACCTTCAGCAAGGACTAATAACCACCTTGCACCTTATCACAAGTTGAAAAAATCTCCCACTCCACTTTAATATAATCACATTATCCAAAATAATTATTATTAATGAAAATTGATGTTTTCTAAATTTATACTTAATTAAAATGGATGTTTTACAAATTTATACTTTATTAAAAATATCTTTTCCAAATTTAATAATATTTAGTGTAAATAATATTGTTATATTACATATTGCTTTAACCCATTTACTCTACTCTACTTTAATATAATCATATTATCGAAAATATTTATCCTTAATTAGAATGGGTGTTTTAAAATTTATACTTAATTATAATAGATGTTTTATAAATTTATATTTTATTAAAATTCTATTTTCCAACAATTTAATAGTATTTAATGTAAACGATATTGTTTATTGAATTTTGCTTTAGCCCATTTACTCTAAACAGTTAGGATCCTTCATATATATTCATAATTATGAGGTTCATGAATGGTTTCGAAGTAACCCTGGTGACTTTATATCCAAACTTTATAATAAGGAAAAATATTTATCCTTAATTAGAATGAGTGTTTTAAAATTTATACTTAATTATAATAGATGTTTTATAAATTTATATTTTATTAAAATTCTATTTTCCAACAATTTAATAGTATTTAATGTAAACGATATTGTTTATTGAATTTTGCTTTAGCCCATTTACTCTAAACAGTTGGGATCCTTCATATATATTCATAATTATGAGGTTCATGAATGGTTTCGAAGTAACCCTGGTGACTTTATATCCAAACTTTATAATAAGGAAAAATAATTTCATTCTTATGGTCACAAGGTTGAATTTTTATGAAGTTTTATTGGAAAATTATGAGGTTCATGAACGGTTTCAAAATAACCTTGGTGATTTTATATCTAAACCTTAATAAGGCAAAATAATTTCATTCTTATAGTCACAAGCTTGAATTTAAACTTCGAAATGGCATTTCACTCCATTATGTTTTTGAATGGATACCATTAGCTTTGTAACAAAGAAACAATCACTTCAATACAAAATCCATTTGATTATATATTAAACAATAGTGTAGAATTTCTTTTTAGCAACATGCAAGTCTAACACTATAACAACAACATATTAGGTGTTTAAAAAACTTTATTTCAATTGGAAAATTAAATAAAATTGGGTTTTAAAACATTATTTCTTTAAGATCTTAACTAATGCAAACACAATCTATACTTCCTCAATTTCAAAGATATAAAATAGGTCTTAAAGATAATAAAAATATA
The DNA here is from genome assembly GCA_032191745.1 of Picea mariana. NCBI lineage: Eukaryota > Viridiplantae > Streptophyta > Pinopsida > Pinales > Pinaceae > Picea > Picea mariana. The sequence continues at coordinate 71,886 of JASDQU010100098.1, forward strand.
TATTAAAAATTATTATTTTTATTATTGTCAATACAATCTTAATAATAAAAAATTAAATGTTTTATTAAATTGATTATTATTATTATATCAAATTACATATTTTATTGAATGGGTTTAATGGTTAAGAACATGTGTTTTTTCTTAAGAGGTCACAAGTTCAAATCCAGAGGGAGGTGCGGAGGGGGGTTCCTTGTCCCACAAATAAGGGGGTCTCATACACCAATTTGGTGTGGCTTAGTCGTGACCTTAAAAAATAAATTATTATTATTATTATAGTGTTTCATAAATGTCACAAAACATTTATATAACCCAAAACATTTATGCACTAAAAAATGGCTTGAGTAACACGAAACGAAACTAATATAATATGATTATGTTTTCAATTCTTTTTATATTTATATATTTAATGAAGCATATTCTTCATATTTATAAAACAATATAAGTTAATTAGCACTAAAACAATGGAATGAGTAAGCCAAAATGACGTTGCTCTAATATGATCATGTTTTCAATTCATAAGTCTACAACCATCAGAATTTGATAGTCATAAAAAATTTCATGGATTTTAAAAGAGGTTTAAATCACAATCAAGCCTTTCTTTACAAGGCTTAAATTACGATCGAGTCTTCTTGCATTGGGTTTTAATTCTTCCTTATTGTCTCCACTAACTAGTTATGCTCAAGTAGTGTAATATACATATGGCATGTGTGAATATTAATATCTGTGAGTCTTATGTTTTGCTACACGATGAAAATTCTATTGTTGATTGTTAAGCTTAAAAAAAAATTACATTAAAAGGGATATTTTAAATTTGTTTGTGAAGATTTAGAAACAATCTCGAGTACATGATTGATACGAAAGTTGATAACAGATTGGATTTCACCATCCATAAAAATTAGTTTGTAATGCATCCAAATAATTAATCGAATGCAGAAAAATGATTGTGCTAATCCGCAAAATGCAACCCATGAATCTTCTGTAAATATATATGTTAGATGTTTGTTCATTCATGGTAGATTCTTTTGGTCGTATGTAGAGATAATGTGTTCCAAGTGTATCAATTGTTATTTCTAAAATACCTTACTGTGTGCCAAATCATTTATCCATGATGTCAGGATACTCATGAGCTTTTCCCAAAAAAGACATTATCTGAGGGTTAATAGAGTCATTGTTTGATTTCGTAGAGTAAAACTAGAGAAAACAAGAAATCTCAACCTAATGTTGATCTCTTTGCTTCTCATTTTTTCATGGTATCATATCTTAGGACGTAAGCCTCCTCACAGTGTCTAGAGAGCAGCCCGATCATAAGAAGAAGAGCGCAAAGTTTACATTGTCTTGCAAATGAGAGAACGTGGTGCAAGATTCTTCACAGAGCTTGGAGAACAATTCACAGTCCAAAGTATGCTAAAAAAATCATTGGAGACAACAAGCACAAAGAAGAAGAAGTTGCAGAAGGACAAAAAAATTAAATATTCATGAGCATGTAAAGAATTCGTGAAATTATTTCTTAACGAGAAATTTTTCTCATAAGAAGCAAAAGACAAGCTCAACAGTCGTAAGATCGTCCTTGTGAACAGATCTGAGCCATTAATTAATATTAGAAACGACAAGCCCGCAGGTAAGGAGAAATTTCTTTTCAGCTATAAGATCTGAGCGTGAGCAAGATCAGTCATCAAATCAAGCAAAGATCAAGCCATGACCATCAGATCTCATTAGAGAGAGATCGATGGTGGGGACACATTGCGGGGATTGGGAAGCAAATTAAAATTTGTGAAAGTTGTCAAAATGCTATCACTCAGGATCGTTGATATTTCTAGATCAACAGATCAACAACGGATATCAATCGCGCTACGAACACGCATCTTCACATTGTGGGGATCAGGAAGAAAATTAAAGCATGAGCAAGTTGTGAGCCCGCTATCGCTCAGGATCGTTGATCTTTCTAGATCAATAGATAAATGGTGGATATCAATCCCACCTCGGATGAGCATCTTCGCTTTGTGGAGATCAGGAAGGAAATTAAAGAGTGAGGGAGTTGAGTCTCTACAATCACTCGTGGTCGTTGATCTTCAAACAAGTGACATGTGTAAGATGATCTTGTACTCCAGGAGGAAGAAAGAAGAAGCTAAGGAGTAAAGGACTCCTAAAGCCCCAAAGCTCTGAATATTCGAAGTAGATCTAGTTCGTTGATCCAAGTGGAAACGTGGTAGGAAATCCTACACTCCGACAACAATCACTTTGGAAGGAAGACGAATGCGAGAAGCCAAAACTCTTGAAGGCCCGAAGCCTGGATTTCATCTAGACCGTCCATCATAGAGGACACGCGGCACCAGATCTCACACTTCGGAGACTTAGCACTTCAAAGGAGAGTCAAAAACATAAAGAAGGAACTCCCAAAGCCCAGGATTTCGAGGTTAATCTTAGTTGTCAAATTAAGAGGACATGTGGAGGAAGATCTCGCACTTCAAAGATTCGCACTCCAGAGGTCAACGCGTATTAGCAGTCAGAAATTCCTGAACGCCAGAGTTCCGAAGAATATCTTGGTTGTTCGTTTGTAGAGGCCTAAGGATCGTTGGATCTACACCTCTACGGATAATTCATCTATAATATACCATATATAAAATGTATGCAGAACTGAAATAAAATGCTAGTAATGGAAGAATAACAACAATATAACTAGAACATTCACCACAATAACACTGAAATGATATAAGAATAACAATAGAAATAACACTTTGAATATGAAAGCAATGTTCACGAGCCTCTTCGAGGGGCCAACCTCCAGTTGAGAAGAGCTCCATTACAATAATATCCAAGCTAGGGTTCTCATACCCTAGACTCCTGTTTATACTAAAAAGAAGCATCTAGAGGAAGATCCTTCTAGAA
>JASDQU010100098.1:91759-106029 GCA_032191745.1 Picea mariana
CTATGTCAAAGAACCATCAATGAAGTGATAGTCCAGTGGAAATATACAACTCCAACAGACGCCACTTGGGAACTAGCTACCATTCTGCAGCGATTTCCTCATCTCAAGCCTTGAGGACACGACTGTTTTTAAGGGGACATACATGTTAGGGTCTTAACCCGCACATAGGTAGAACAATATATTCAGATGTAATAAAGGTCAATATTAATAAGGCCTTTCAATAAAATATAATAAGGCGGATGTAAGAAGACCTAATAGAAGCTTCTGCTTCTAGAAGGATCTTCCTCTAGATGATTCTTTTTAGTATAAATAGGAGTCAAGGGTATGATAACCCTATCTTGGATATTATTGTAATAGAGCTCTTCTCAACTAGAGGTTGCCCCCTCGAAGAGGCCTATGAACATTGCTTTTAGATTCAAAGTGCTATTTATGTTTTTATTCTTATATCATTTCAGTGTTATTGTGGTGAATGTTCTAGTTATATTGTTGTTATTTTGCCATTACTAGCATTTTATTTCAGTCTGCATACATTTTATATCTGGTATATTACAAAATACCTTAAGTATATGCCCCAGTTCACAGGGGAGGGAGACGTGACTGCAAAAGAGAACCTTTCATCCTTTTATAGATTTGTAGAGATTCAAGCCATCGAAAATGAAGATGTGTGGATGAGAGCTTTTGTACAGAGCCTTGTTGGTGATGCCAGGGATTGGTTTAAGGACTTGCCTCTCGGATCTATTGATGGGATTGCTGCTATGGATGATGCATTCTTAAGAAATTGGGGAAATAAAAAATATCCCCTTTATTATATTACATAATTTGGAGCACTTAAGAGAGAGGAGGGGAATCTATTTCAAACTTTTCGAAGAGGTTTAATAAAATGTATAAGAACATTCCAGCTGAAGTTAAGCCTACATAAATCTCTACCAAAATTACTTATGTTAATTCTTTCAGCCATGACTTTTTCCTACTATTGAGAGAAAGAAGAGTTACCTCTTTGGATCACATGCAAGATGCATCCCTTGAAGTAAAATACAATATATTGGCAGAAGACAAACTTAGAGGTAAAATTGATAGAAACAAGGGTAGGTCTAAAACCCTGACTTCCAGTTCCTCTGTTGCCCCCCCTCAAGCAAATTAAATGACCAAACTACTAAAATTACTTTTTGTTAGAGTGGAAAGGATTGAATTAGAAGGAAATAAGAACTACAAAAATCCCTAAAATGCTGATAACAGAGGTAACTATAGGAGGCCTAACCATACTCCTCAGATTATCCAAAGAGACCAAAGGAATAGAGACAAGGATGATCAAAAAATCCAGATCCCTCTTCAAAATAATCTTGTTGTTGATGAAGAAGAAGAGGATGAAGACCTTGATCCCAAAATCCATTGTCTTGGAGACACCTCCTCTTTTCCTCACTTAACCCAGTCTGCATACAAGGAGTCTCTCATGGACAATCAGCTAAATGAGTTGAGCAAAGGGCACAAGGCCGATGATGACCCAAATAGATNCAAGAAAAAGGAAGGAAAGCCTGATTTTCCTGAGCAGCCTACTAGAGCAGAGGAGCCTGCTAAAGATGTAGCAGATAGAAGCAAAGGTAAGAAAGTTTGAAACCCCTCTCAAGTGGCCATAACTCTTGTCCCAGAAGTGAAAGAAATCCTGAAGCCTACATCTCCTTTTAATTTTGAGGATGAGGTTCAAAAGATTAGGATCCTTGTACCCCTTTCGAAGCTGGTCAAGCATGAATATTTCAAAAGGAGCCTCTCTAAGTTGTTTATGCTTGAACCCGTAGTTCATCCCATAGACTCAATCAATTTGCAGGATGAAAAACCAATAGTTGTCTTAGGTCCTATGATAGAATACATATATGACTCATCCCCTCCCTTCTATACATCACTAAATATACATGATAAGGTGTTGCATGATTGTCTGATGGATTCATGGGCATCCCATAATCTCATGCCCAAAATTGTCATGGAAGAACTGGGATTGGAAATCACAAAATCTTTCCATGACTTGTATTCCTTTTACTCTAGGAAAGTGCAATGTCTTGGGGTTATCAAATACCTGGTTGTGACCTTGTTTCAGCTGCCCATGAAAAGTGTGGTTATGGACATTGTAGTGGCTGATGTTCCCCCCACTTTTGGCATGCTTTTGTCAAGATATTGGATAAAACGACTTGGAGGAACCTTACAAATGGACCTCACATATTCCACTATTCCTGTGTTTGGGGGGGATCATAGAAGACTTTACAGGGAAGCCCAACTAGCATATATTATTAGTGATGAAGCAAATCCCACCAATAATCCTATCTTTGCACTCGACACTGATTTGGGGTCTAGTTTGTTGCAGCTCACTGATACTCTTAAAGCCCCTCTTGAAATCAGAAAGCAACCCATTTCTTATCATGATATACCTCCTCCAACTACCTCTGTGTGGAAGATGTTCTTCGATGAAGACTCTTCTAGGGAAGGTGCTGGTGCCGAAGTGGTTTTTGTGTCACCTTGTCAGGAAACCATATCTTTGTCATACAAGATATATTTTGATACTACCAATAATGTGGTAGAATATGAAGCTCTTTTTTTAGGTTTAAGGGCTACAAAGGATATGGGAATTGAAGAGGTAGCAGTGTTCGGGGATGCTGAGTTGATAGTCTAGCAGATCAAAAATGCTTATCAAGCCAAACATCCTTGGCTCAGAAGTTACAAAAATGAGGTGTGGGACCTAATTGACAATTTCTTCTTACCCTTCAACATTTCATTTATTCCAAGAGAGGAAAATACTTTGGCCGATTCCCTAGCTATCCCAGTAAGCCAGTTTAGGATCCCTCTACCACCTAAGTTCAAGTATGATGTTGAGATAAGATATAGGCCCTCTGTACCTGACAATATCAAGCATTGGAAGATATTCGAGGATGATCTTGAAATCAGAAAATTTCTTGAGGCTGTTGATGAGTTCTTTGCATTGCACATTGATCAGGATCATGATTCTAAAGGTGACCCTCACCCTAAGGTATTTTTAAATAAAATTGCTAATCACCATATTGTTCAGTTGCCTAGCAATCACATTCCAAAGGGAATAGTTCCTTTAGAAAGATTATTCGATGGGAATGATGTGGCAGTTAAGGGTAAGGTTTCAAATGAGGATGTTGATGTAGCTGAGTGAAATATTGGAACATAGGAGTATCCAAAGTTTGTCAAGCTGTCAAGCAACATGTCAAGGGAGAAGAGAGCTGAGTATACTGAGATATTAAAATAATTTTCTGATGTGTTTTCCTGGACCTATGAATACCTCAGAACATATGACACCAACATCATTGAGCATAAGATCCCACTAAAAGAAGAGGCTAATCCATTTAGGAAAAAGTTGAGATAGATTAATCCTATGTTGCTTCCTATCATGGAGAGAGAGGTGAAGAAGCTTTTGGATGCCCAGATCATCGTGCCTTTGAGGTACTCAGAGTGGGTGGCCAACTTGGTCTCAGTGAGAAAGAAGAGTGGGGAAATCAGACTTTGTATCGATTTCAGGAACCTGAATAGGAGCTCAAAGAAGGAAAATTACCCTTTGCCAAAAATGGAACACATATTACAGAGGGTGACTGGTGCATCCAGGATATCTATGATTGACGAGTTTTTGGGCTACAATCAGATCTCAGTCCTGCCTGAGGACAGAGAAAAAACAACCTTCACCACTCCTTGGGGTACGTTCATGTACGCCAAAATGCCCTTTGGATTGATGAATGCAGGGGTGACCTTTCATCGAGCCATGGATATAGCTTTCATTGGAGAAAGGGACAAGTTAGTGGTCATCTACCTGGATGACATTATAGTTTTATCTAGGTCTGACAGAGAGCACTATGAGCATTTGAAAAGGGTGTTCACAAAATGCATAAGGTTTGGTCTCTCCTTAAACCCCAAGAAATCGTCGTTTTCCATGAAGGAGGGAAAATTAATGGGGCATATAATATCTACTGAGGGAGTAAGGATTGATCCCGGTAGGGTGGAAGCAATCCAAACCTTGTCACTTCCGAGATCCAAGAAAGAGGTCCTGTCTTTCCTGGGAAAAATTAATTTTCTGAGAAGGTTTGTTTCAAACTTTGTCGAATTAGTGAAGCATATCACATCCATGATCAGGAAGGGAAATGAAGTAAAATGGACTATAGATGCTAGAAAATCCTTCAACCAAATCAAACAAGAATTGACTGAATCACCTGTGCTAATCAGTCCTAATTATTCCAAGGATTTTTTGATTTTTTCCTTTGCTTCATTCGACACAGTGGCCGTTGTTTTACTACAAAATAATGTTGAGGGGCTGGAACAACCTATTTCCTTTTTCAGTAGCAAATTGAGGGATGTAGAATTCAGATATGACATCATGGAGAAGAAGGCCTATGCCTTGGTGAAATCCCTCAAGGCTTTAAGATTCTATTTTCTGCATTCAAAGATCATTGCATATGTTCCTTCAGCTATTGTGAAGGACATCATCATCTAGCCTGACATAGACAGGAGAAAAAGAAAGTGGATTTCCATAATCCTTGAATTTGACCTAGAAATAAAACCCACCAATCTAGTTAAAGGCCAAGGTTTAGCCAAGTTGTTGGCTGAATATAATTGTAAATCTTTGGAGGTTAACTTTATCAATGCTTACTCAGAAATTCAGTAGGTTGAGTTATCTCATACAGACCCACAATTCATCCCTCCATTGGCAGAGTGAACCTGGTACAAAGACATTATATTTTTTTTGCAAGAGTTGTGACCTCCAGATGGTATGGGGAAAAGAAAGGAAAGAGCTCTTAAGCTCAAGGAAATTAAATACTTCCTTGTTGATAAAAATTTATATTGGAAAGACCCCCTGGGGGTACTTCTGAGATGTTTAGATCCACATGAAGCACAAAGGATTATGTTGGAATTTCATGACAGTTTATGTGGGGGACATCACTTTTGGAGAATGACAACCCATAAAATTCTCAGGGCTGGTTATTTCTGGCCTACTCTATTCACTGACATTTGCGCAAAAGTCAAAGATTGTGCTAAATGTCAGAAATTCTCAGGAAAAAATCAGTTGAATCCCCTGCCATTGAAACCTATGGTTGCGTCAGGTCCCTTTCAGCAATGGGGCCTAGAATTCATTGGGGAGATTCATCCTGCATCCAGCGGTCAACATAGATGGATCCTGACTGCCAAAGATTACTTCACCAAATGGATAGAAGTTGTCATTGGTTTCCTGGAAGATAGAATAACAAGGTTTGGTTGTCCAAGAAGTATTTTCATAGATAACACCACATATTTCAAAGCTGAACCATTGATCTATTTCTATGAACAATTCGAAATCAAGTTGATTCACTCTACCCCCTACTACCCCTAGGGCAATGGACTGGAAGAGTCCTCTAACAAGAGATTGATGAAAATCATTAAGAGACTGTTGGAGATAACAAAGAAGCATGGGATTCAAAGCTCAAGTTTTATCTATGAGCTGATAGAGTGAAAACAAAAAGATCTATCGATGTCTCTCCATTCCATCTGGTATATGGAACTAAAGTGGTTTTTTCCTCGTAGTTGGCCTTGCCCGTGGAGAAATTATTTCAAGACTACCAGGGCGAGCATGATGATATGATCTGAAGGATACAACAACTGGTTGAAGTGTAGTAGGAAGGAGAGAAACTCCTATAAAGAGAACATAAGAATCAACAGAGAGTCAAACAGGATTTTGAAAGGAAGGTGCGAAAAAGATATTTCCAGCTGGGAGATCTAGTCTTAAAATGGGACGCACTGAAACAGGACAAAGCCAAGCATACCAAATTCGAGGCCTTGTGGATTGGACCCTTCAAGATTTTTGAAGCATTTCCAAACAATACTTAAAGGTTACAAAATATGGAGGGTGATGAATTTTTTGGTGGCCCTGTAAATGGGCACTTTCTGAAGAGGTTTTTTGTTTAAAGCCACAGTCGGTGTCCCACCACTGTAAATAGCGTTCATGTTTTTTGTTTTGTTTGTAATGGAATACTCCACAACCCAACACTAAGGCATGGAAGATGTGCAAGGAGTTATTAGAGCCTCGCAGAAAGGAATCTATCCCCCATGGAGCCTAATGTTATCACATAAACTTTTCAAGGTATTGTGAGCTAGGGTTTCTACCTAGGTCTGTAATTTTTTCCTGTTTTTCCTCCTTTTGCAGACCTGATTGTAGGTTTTCCTTTCACTTGTAGTTTTTTTGTTGTTTTCCTCCATCTGTTTGATCGAATTGATTTTCCCTGTAAGCTTGTCTGAGAAGTATCAACCCCAAGCCTCTATGTTTTCCCTACGTCTATCTTCTCTCTCTCTCTCTTTTTGCCTCTGTTGTTGATCCTTTTGTTTTCCCACGCCCTTAGCCAGTCATTCAAGTGACCAACATAGGCCTCAATCATCAACACCAAGTGCAACACTTGAAGATTTTAATGTGGATTCAAATCAAGAAAGCAAGCAAGATCACCCTTCAATGGAAAAGATCCTTCAAGCAGATCAGATCAATGGCCATTGGGTGATCATGATCACAGAGTTTCATGAGGAATAACGTCAAGCAGAGTCACGATTTCACGAGTTAGAAAGGTCAAAGGGCAGAGTTACAAGGATTCGCGAAATGTGAAATTGCAAAATGATATGAGTCGTCCTTCTCAGCAGGACACATGGAACACGATTAACCATTTCGTGATTTCATGGATCGGAGCAGTCAAGGAGAAATATCATTAGACCTCACGAAATGCAAAACCTGAAATCAACATGAGTCATTGATATTGAAGGGGACATGTGGAAGTGGATTAAATGGTTTCCTGGAATTGGGTTTTGAGGGTTTTGAAATGAGCCACAAGCAATTGTCGCGAGTCACGAAATCATGAAATAGATCTAGTTCATTCAAACTAGTGGATCACGTGGCACCTAATCAGGGATTTCACAGTTTCGTGGATCGGGAAATCTGAAGTCAGTAGTATGGAAACTCTCGATAAGCGAAGTCCTGAAACACCTTGGGAAGTTCGGGCCCATGGTCATAGCACCTAGTCTTGTGGTGAACGAGGCCAAGAAATAATATTGGAACCCATCATGTAGATCTGGTGACTTGGGGCCTTCGAGGAATCAACATGGCCATCAATTTTAAGGCAGATCCAACCGTTGATCTGGGTGGGCCATTTCGTAAAATCACATGTCGGGAATTCTGAAGCTTAGCATGTGGGAATCCCCGATAGCCGAAGTCCTGAAACGCTTTTGGAGATAGGCACCAGGTCGCGACCTGTGGTCATGTGAAAAAAGGGTTTAGGAGAAGAAGCTGGCCCCAGTCACGTATAGAGGAATAATTCAGGGTCTTGGAAAAGCATCGTAGTCATTTATTGTGGAGCATATTTGACCATCAATCAGATAAGAGATTTCATGGTTTCAGGGATCGAGAAATCCAAATGTTAGCCATATGAAATCCCTCGAAACGTGAAATTTTGGGATGTCTTATGAGATTAACGTAGGGTCATGGCCTTGTGTTACATTGAGAGAGGGGCCAAAGGAAAGGAATCTAGCTTCTGAGTCTTGGAGAGAAGGAACATGGTCGTCCCCTATGCATTTAGTCTCGGCCACTCTCCATGGAAGAAAGAAGTTAATGAAAGTTGGGTTGGGTGGTTGAAACCTCATCTTAATCCATAAATGGAAGGCGTGGAGGGTATGGAGCAGTCAACCCATGGTACCCCTGTGGACAGGTTCCCTGTGAGAGCCATGCCGATCTGAGCTAGTGTCTGACAAAAGACTACGTGCATCATCTGCAAAGAGATCCTGCACATGCAAAGCCTTGAATGTAATCGCTCAGCGACTCTCCTACTGTCAGTGGAGGATTGCTCTGAGTATATAGGGGTCATTTTGATATTTTGTAATGGTCGATGGTAGAGCAATGCTCCTGAATGGTAAAGTTTAAATGAACTCTCTAGTTATCTGGTTATGTATATGCATTTAAGACTTCTTGTTTGATAACAATTAACTTTCTTACTCACTCTTGTTTCCCTCTGATGCTGAAAGAATTCATGATTGACTGATTCACTTGAATTATTGTGTCTGCATTATAATGAAAGTTTGGTTATAGTGTTGTCATAGTTCCTTTCAATTTATTTGACATTTAAATTTGATAAGTTCTTGTGTTTAAATTGTTCCTCCTTGGGTTGTCGAAAGACTTGATGTCCTCGACAGATCTTTACATTTTCTCACCGAAGTCTTCCTCCTACTCACCCTTACTACAACTTATTGTCTAAAGTTAAACTAAGAACTCACCTGCTTGTGCTTTCCAACCCATTTTTCCGAGTTAGAAAGGTACCATCATGATTCTGTGTCCATTAGACTGCCTTTAAATCTATTCATTGTGACATAAAAATTGATGGGTATCAGGCTTACCTCTGTCGCAATCCAGAGGTGACTTTTTGTGCTAACATAGGGGACTGAGGTGCCCCCCATGGACCCTTGTAGAGGAAAGTTAGAGCTCCCTTCCCTCAGACCCATGTTCTATAGGGTGGATTAGGAGAGGACAAAGTTTGTATCAAATCTAGGCATCCCGTATGAAAATGGAGGGCTCGTCACACTCTGGGTGAACGAAGCAGTGATTGCCGCCATAGAAGGAGTCAGACCACTACCCGAAGTAGAGGTGGTCAAGACCATGGTGGTATGGACTAGATAAGGTGGGTTCGGAGGTGGAACACCCCCTATGGTGGCAGTCGTTGAGGGAGTATGAGGAATCCTAAACAAAGTAGCATCATTTGCTTCCATCACTAGTTACAAAACTATCTGACGCTCATGATGAGTTACCCTTGTAGGGACAACTTGTATCAAAATTGGTGCCAACAAGTGAGTGATCAGAGGGTTATACGGTCCGAGAGCTTCTGCTCCAAGGTCAGAAATGGTTGGTTCCTTTGGATTCGAGTTTTCTCCCCTCGGGGATGGCTTGGACACAGTTTCCTGGGGCCCGTTCACCTCAAATGACCCTTGTTGGTAAAGTATTCATTGTAACAGTGGTGACAGTGGCTCCAATGAAAATGGTGACAAGACTTGAAGCCTTTGCGACCGTCGGAGCTCCTAATCTTCCACTTTGTGAAACTATCAACGACACTGTAAGGATTTTACTAATGTTGAAAACCAACACACACTAGAAAAGTTCCTATGAGATAAAGCAAGCAAACCACTAGCTAGTTTGAAGAACAGCTACGCTAGCCAACACTAGAGAAACTTACCGGTGCAAGTGCAAATCGAATACGGAAGAACCCTCTGGGTATACTCTGCAAAGCGTGGCCTGACGTCTACACTAGGTACTGCGGTATACCTCCGTAGTCACTTATGTAAGTCAATAGAATAAAGGAAACTAGGTTGCCAGCTCACGAACAGTCACCAGGCAGGTAGATTCGACAGTCGGGTGGACCACAATGAGCAGGGTATCAAGCCCGAAACCTATCGAGGGTATTGAAAGAAAGTGTTCTGGAAGACAATTAAGGACCTCGAACGGATTCAAGATCCATGAAGCTTCGTGGCAAATGCGATCAACAGAATCCCATGACAAGTCCTTTTTATGTGATCCCCACTACACTTGATCTGACTTTGGAGGGTTTATCTCCACTACCTTTCTGCACGTGACCTTGTGTTTGGCCCCTATGTTAGAGGGGGGTCCCAGATAACTTTCACGTTTTATGGAATTTTTATACTCCCTAGCATAGACTCCAATGTTTTTTTTATAAGCCTTGAAGAGTTTCCTCTCCAACCTAAATCAAGGTTCTAGCCTAGACTACTGGATGGACCCTACAAACATAAAGTCTAGTTGATTTTAATTAAGCATTAATTTTAAGTGTCTTTTCTTAAGTCAAGGAAACTGAAATGAAACTAGCAGTGTGTTTTGAGAGATGAAGGAGAAATAAATGAATTCTGCAAAACAAAATTACTTCTATTTGACAAATAAAGATTTGCAATTTTAACCTCTTTAACCAACTTTTCATAACTACTTTTTTTTTTTTCTGAGATCTTTTAAAGGAAAACCTAAAACGCAATTTCGCTCGACTATGAGCTACTTAATGCTCTAAGAATTCCGTAAAGAACTTAAGAAAAGCACTCTTTTTTCCTGACAAGTAAAACAACTAACCTAACTACTTAACCAAACCAAGAAATGAAATATTTTTCTGTCTTTATGCTTCAAACAAGAAACTTGAAATAAATTTGTTTTCTTTAAAGAAAGAGAAAGGGGAAAAAGTAAAAAACAAGACAAGACCAAATACTCACTTCTGGCCAATTATGGATCGCAGGGAGTCACTGACGACATCAAATAGGTCGATCAAAGACTCACAGACTCGTCTAAAACCATTTCAAAGAAATCATAAGAAATCTTTAAAAAGATAAGCTAACTGATGTCAAACCCAGGCTAAAGACTGTAACAACAGAGACCAGAGCTTAATCAAGAAACCTCTGAGAAGTATGACCTCAATCAGGGAAGAGGTTGGTTGCCTCTTCTTTAGAAAACATTTCTTGACACATGCACGCTACTGACACTTAAGCAACCCATGTATGTACGCAGTTTGTCTAAAGGTAGGTCACATATGTAAGCGTGCAGACCCACTACAGGTCACGTACACCTCTTTAACTTCTAAAAAATAAGAAAACAACAGGTAGTCTAACACAAAAGGGAGTACTGGTATGGCACCGACAGGTGACCAGAATCCATTAAAGACTCCACAACTTACAGAAACTAAAAAAAGGTAGTAAAACCAAAGAAAACACCCAAAAGCTATCCCCTAAAACCCTAGAGGTTTCCCCAGCATGGTCACTAGTTATGCTATAGCAGGAAACCCCCCCTATGGACTAAACTAGGATTCAACATGTAGGCAAATCTAACCATCTAAAAGTCTCCTACTTTTTATAACTATCCCAAATATACCCCACATTCATGCATGAAATGCAAAGTAAAAAGATCTAGTAACTCTACCTTTAACACCGCATTCGATGTCGATCCTTTCGTGTTTGATTGCTCCGCTGACTACAAGTCTCCTCCCAGGGATGACCTGCATTCACAAAAAGACAAATATGGAACTACGAACATGCATATCATATATGAATTATGGGTTAGATGACAGTATAAACATAAATCAAACATAAATATTTGACACATCATATTCCGGGACAGAAAAAGTATTTTTTTTATTGATATCACAAAGTTTACTTACAATGAGATCGGTGACTGCTCCTCAAACCTGGTCCAGGATCCTCTTCACCAAGCTCCAACTGCGCTTCCATGTATCTTTCTCCTCTCACACTTATTCTAAGGAAATGGCATAGGCTTATGGTGGAGGGAAAATGCAAGAATGGGAAATTATGGTACAAATCTCACAAGGCGGCTGCAAATTCTTGGGGCAAGGAGGGGATGCAAATCGGGAAGAGTTTCACTATTCTTATTCTTAGCTTTGGAATGAGACCCAAAAACCTCCTTTTATATGAAAAAATGTTTTTTATTCAATTGGGTGATGGGCTATAGATGGTGGGATGGTTTGGAAACTACTCAATAGCCCATAATCTCAATGAATTCCTTGAAAATTTTTAATTTTTGCAACATTTGTGGGTATGCAAGGGTTGTAATTGTGTAGCTAGTGGAAATGCACAAGATATAATGGTGCATCAAGCGTATGTACGTGAGAAGTAGTGGTGCAGGGTGCATACATCTTCAAAAATAGTGTTTTTAAGAAGAGTTTCCCAATGATGGCTTGGAAAAAATAGCAAGTAAGAGGACCCGATGCCAGGTATGCATGTATGGTGCAATTTAGAGTTATAACATGGATGAAATGATTTATTTCACTTATACTGCCCATTCTCTGTACTTGAATATTTTAACACTCAATTGCTACAAAATTTCTCGTGCCTTAATCATATGCTCCATGAACTGTGGGACAGACCCCCAGACCCGTAGGTTGGGATCTGCACAGGATCTTTTCTTTACGGCCCCTGAGAGCTTGATTGGCTCTTTTATTTCCCTTTCGGGAAATCAAAAACCACAAAAAACCTTGAGGAAACTCCCCTTGTATTTCAAGATACCAGATTTCGTGATTTCGTGAATCCCGTGGTCGAGCGCCTTATCTCTTCGACCTCCAAAACCTAAAATACTAATACTTGCCTTTCCTGATGTTAATTTCAGCTCTTTGGCTTTCAAGAATTCAGGAGTTGTGATGACGTACAACTCTGCTCTCGACCCCTGTTATCCATAATTTTGGTTGTCATGATGATGTAATGATGATGGAGAAATCAGGCTCTTCACTAGAACACTTTCCTGAGAAAATTTACCTTTGTCTCTTTCCAGAAATCATATTTTTAAGGGAGGTTCGCAGGCTACCTATATATTTTCCTGTGAGAATGCATGATTCTCACAGGCTGCATTAAGCTGGGGTGCGAGAAGTTCACACTGTACCTAACTATCAGGGTGCGAACATCTTCTAAAGGAAGGAAAAAGATAAATTCTCGAACCTTCTAGAAGGGAATCTTCTAGAAGGATGAGTTGGCATTCGAATGGTTATCTAAGTACTGGCTTTCCTGATATCTTGGAATCATTCCTATCCAAGTAACTAATCTATTCTCTCCTATATATTGAGGGGAATGCTCATGGAAAAGGTTAGAAGCAAACTAGCAAGAGATTTATTGGAGAATTAGTGGAAGATTGTATGAAGGACTGATGCTACAACAGCTAGGAATACCAGCAAGGTTATCAAAAGTGGTTGATCTTCTTCATGCATGAGCAAGTGTGTGTGTCAGAGCTAGGAGCCATCGAAAGGAGGTTTGCAGCATCAAGGCATAGGTTGTAAGTCTTACTTTCTATCAATTTAATACAGTAATATGTCCCTTTCCCATAAAGCTAATGTCACTTTATTACATAACTCCTTGATCATATGCATAGATTAACTGTTGAATATATTGAGTTGTCTTCACTTTGATTGGTTTGTACTGTTGTGGTTTGGATGGTATAAAAGCATTGGAGTGAAGTTGGAACAACAGAGACTCAAGGAAGCGTTCATAAGGTATGTTCATGATTCTTTCTTCCTAGTTCATTCAATAGTATAAATCTAGGGAAAGTGTATTATTCTGTCCTGTTTTGTTCTAGATCCAGGTGGATCTAGGGAGATCGGTTTGTGTTCGGATTAATCCTGAAACAAAATTGGCAACTCCGCTGGGGAACATTCCCTTTTTCTTTATGGTTTTTGAGTTTTTCTGTGGCCATTTTCTCTAGTTTCATTTTTCTTCTGTCTTGTCAGTCTCTGAGTCTTCAGGATATCCTGATAGACTTACTGGGTTCAGAAGCCTGTTTGAATTTTACTCCATTCTTCAAAAAAAATTTCATGTTCAGAAGTTCTCGCACTGTGTTTAACTGCAGCCTGCGAGAACTGGTCAGGTTTTCACCCTGCACATAGGGTCCAGTGCGAACACCTCGCACCTTGCTACAAGGTTGCCTGCGAGAATCTTAGATTCTCGCACTGTGTTACACTGCTTGCCTGCGAGCAAGATTTTTGAAACTTTTGAATTTGAGTTTTGACTGCTCAGATCAGTTGATTAACCTCTGATGGGCTTATTGGATCATTGATTTATATATCTCTTGCTTTAGTTTGCATGCTTGAATAGTTTTAGGGTTTCAAGGTTTTTCTTGCCTTTGTAGCTTGACTTTCATTTCTTGGCTCTTATTGGCAAATTCATTCTCTCTAGCCTCTGGAGTTGAGTGTGTCTGATTGGCTGAGAACCAGTGATTGGTTGAGAGTTAAGTGTTTAGTGTTTCTCATTTTCTTATTGGTTCGAAAGAACATTTTCATTTGCATTGAGAAGACTCATTGGTTTGCTCTTTGTTTTTGCTTTCATTGAAAGAGTTGATTGGGTTGTTATTGATTGATTCTTTATGATTTGATTTTATGCTTTTTCATTGATACAGTGAGAATTCTTTTTGGAAACTGAACAATAATCTTTTCTTTCAAAAAACATTGTTTTTGTCTTTTAGAAAACATTGAAAAAACAAATTTTAGAGTTTGTTGAAGTATTTGAAAAAGACACATAGAGATCGTCCTTTGATAAATGATTGTTTGCATTGACATCTGAAAGGAAATTGTGCATTGCATTGTAGTATTGAGTTGATTTGGAAAATTTTCTCTCTCTCCCATAAATAGGATTCATAGAATGAAAAGAGTCATATTTCATTATTATCCTTGCATTATTTGGGTCAGAGTCATACAACACGAGTTTCACTTCCGTTACCTTTGAGTAAACAACAG
>JASDQU010100098.1:107489-123646 GCA_032191745.1 Picea mariana
TGATTCTTTTTTTTTAAATTATTGTTTTTGGAGGAAAGTTTAAATTGTTTTCATTTCCTTTTAATTATTTTTCTTTTTCACCTTGTTTTTTTAATTTAGGTTTTGAATATATTTTTTTCTCATTTAAAAACTATATATATTTGCAAAGATTTTATCTTTTCAAATTATTTATTTTTTAATGTAAATTAAAAAAAAAAAAAGTTGGTAAATAAATTATCAAGTGACCATTTGGGGTCCAATTTTGGATTGTTTATTTGCATAGGGATCTGTTGTCAAGGCCACAATTTCAATTAGGTTGTAAAGAACTATAATTTTAATGCTTAGAAGAAAAAAAAACATTTTGCTTTAGGTAGCATCATTTTTTTTTATTTAGGTGTTGATTTTAAGGTTTTTCGGCACATCTATATGAGTTTTTAAGACCATGCTTGAAAAATGTTGTAATTTTAAGCCAGGATAGAAGAAATGGTGCTACCAGTAGCACCACTTTTTCATTCGGGGGTTTATTTTCACGTTTTTTATGTAAAAATATGGGTTTTAAGGACTAGAGTTCTCATTAAGTCGGTAAATTTGTTAACTTAGAAAGGTATGTGTATTGTCCCAGAATGCAAGAAGATGTAGCTTGGTATATTAGAGGAAGCATGCTTTGTTGTATCAACAAGCCCAATAATAGAAAGCAAGGTTTATACCATCCTTTACCCATACCCACTCAACCTTGGGAAAGCATTTCCATGGATTTTGTGTGTGGTTTTCCAACAACTAGGAAGTGAAATAACTATACATTTGTGCTAGTTGATAGGTTATTTAAAGATGTGCATTCATATTCCTTGTAAAAATACCAACAAATGACAAGAAGCAACAAACATGTTCATTGAACAATTCTAGGTTCACTTTGGGATACCAAGGAGAATCATCTCATACAAGGATACTAGATTTCTTAGTTCCTTTTGGACTACACTTTGGGAAAAGATGGACATCGAGTTGAATATATCTACAACATCTCATCCTTAGATAGATGGGTAGAGATAAGTAGTCAACACGAATTTGGTTCAAATTTTGAAGGGTTACAATAAAAAGCATCTAAAGACTTGGGATGAAAATCCGATTTACATTCAACACTCTTATAATAGAGAAGTCCATACTTCTACTAGTAAGTCCCATTTTGAGACTTGATTTGGATATTTGTCACCTTCACCCTTAAATGTTGTCTATGGATAGTAAGGAGGAGTGAGAGAAGATATCACAGGAGAACCATTGAAATTATATAAATTCGTTCAAAATATTAGGCAGATCCATTTGCAACTATAGGAGATGTTGAAGAAGTCACATGAAACGTTCAAATCCCAACATGACCAACACATAATCGAGAAAACATTTAAGTTCGGAGATAGGTTTTGGTTGCAGTTGAAAAAGGAAATACTATAGGTTCTTAGTAATAATATTAAGCCTCTACAGTATGGCCCTTTTGAGGTATTGGAGAAGGTGGGTGATAACGCCTACAGACTTAGTCTACCGCCATATGCATTTACTTAGTAGTGAATGTGGAAAATATGAAACTCTATGATCATTCCATGTTGGATCAAGAAAGTGATGAGCATGTCCTACCTACTATAGAGGACTTAGCACCAGAAGATCAGGAGGAGTTGGAAAAAGATACAGTTTTGTAGATGGATTCCAGAACTACCAAACAGAGATAGCATGACCTTTGGCAGATTGTATTGAAAGGATAACTTCCAGGAAAGGAGAAATGGTGCTCCAAGGAGAAGGTAGAGGAAAATTTTCCTCACCTCATTCAGTAAAATATTTTCATGGCCAAATCCTCCCTAAATGGGGAGGTATGATCCATATTGGATTGTTATATAATTTTTCATCTATTTGGGTACTTTCTAGTTGGAAAAATTGGAGGAATCGGCTTGTAGGGCCCATTTTAGTTGTTGGGGGCTAGTTTGAAGATTTGGGATTTAGAACCTTCTAGATCCATTTTGAGGCATTGAACAACATTTTTGGGGGTCAAAAATTTGTGAGCATAGCTCTCAACCCCATAATTTTGTTCTACAAACTGAGACCTTTCCAATGGTGTGGAAATCACCTCAATCAGAGATCGTATGCAAAGTTATGCCTCCCACACGTTGACCTACTTTGTTGACCACCATAGTACCAAGAAAATTCCATGTCATCCCCCATTGCTCACACGTGTGGGGATATCCACATGTGGACTTTCAAGAATATTCTAGAAGGTACACAACCTAACACTAATTGAGGGTTGAAACATGCAAAAACTCTAACCCTAGATGGCTATCAGGCTGTGTTAAATACTGGACCACTAAGAGGAGAAAAGTATCCATTCTTTCGCATTTTACTTGGTCCATAGTTTAGTAGAGAATCTAGGAGTGGGACTTGAGAGCATGATAAGAGAGGAAGAATATTTTGTAGCAGCCAGTCAGGCCTTAGTATCAAAGGAAACTACACAGTGAATGTCTTTTTCGTTGTATTTGCATTTTCATAACTGAATAAAAGAGAGAAGATCATAAGCCTGACCTTTTTGATGGGTTTTCTCCCATATTGGGTTTCCCAGGATACATCTTGTGTTCAATTGTATCGATGGTGTGTTCATTTTATTTTTCTTTCATTTTCATATTTAAGTTATTTTCATAAATTTGAGCAATAAGATAGTGCCAATAAATATGATATCTAACAAAATACACTTGTATAAGAAAATATTTGAGTATAATACAAGATCTAATGTGACAAAATATTCCAGTGGAATATCCACGGCAATGTACCAATCATATTGGTATAAGAGAAGTTTTCTTTGGGGTCTCTATGGGAAGTTGCAAGATCCAGGAGTTGGCTTAAGAAATAATTTGTATAACCCTAGCCATGGGGAATGAGTCCATTAATAAAAACTCTATCGATGCAACATAAAAGGGATTTGTGAGGCTAGAAGAGAAAATCATTGATATATCTCACAACATGGACCTCTTCATGGTGGGTCTAGATAACAATTTTAGACCTTTCATGGAGGTTGGTGGCTCTAAATTAGAAGTTGGATTGGATGAGAAACCTGGAGATAGTGAAGACCCAGAAAAAGGAGTCGAAAAAAATCCCAAGAAAAGGAAACCAATTTCCAATGCCATCACTCATTCACAAACTCTATTTTAAATGGAACCAAGGGTGGATATCAAGCCATCCCAATGTGAGATCAATGTTGTTAAGTTGAATCATTGGTTGTAATGGTTAGAAGGGTATTTCAATGTACATAATATGGATGAAGAGAATAAAATTTCATTTGCATGATTGAAACTAGAGGGCCATGCACTAATCTAGTGGGAAATCTACACAAAGACACTTAGGCTAGAGGGTGATCCACTAGTAACTAAGTGGGAGGTGTTTAAAACCCTCATCAATTCCCAATTCTACTCTATTGGGTATGTATAGGACCAATGGATCTATTGGCATCACTTCAGGTAGAGGAAGGGTGATAAGGTGCACAAGTAAACCATTGAGTTCGGGAAAATGGTTATCATGTTGTGTATCTCTCCGAGAACCTACAAATACTCCTCGAGTATTTGGGAAATCTACATAGTCATTTGAAAAATCAAGTGATGCTCTTCAAAACAAGGACAGGTGATGAGGATTGTGTGCAAGTACAAAGGCCATAAGAAAGGAAAACCAAGTGGTTCTAAACAAAAACACCACCAAGACTCTTCCAAGGAGGGGAAGAAGAAGTGGAAATGAAAAGATAAGAAAATGATAGCTACTGCATTTCATTGCAAGGTTCCAAATCACCACTGCAACCATTGTAGCATTGATGTTCAAACCAACGATAAGTGTTGGAAGCTACATTCATCCCTGAATCCAAAGTACATTAAGAAGGATTCCAATAAGAAGAATTTGTTAGGAATGGATTCAGGAAACTAGGTAGAAAGCAGCTTGAATGTGGATGAGAAGATTGTCTTCACTTCAGTGCAGAAGGAGGTGAAAATGAGTAGCCTTCATCATAAGGAAGAGAAGGAGATGAAAAAATTCTTCCATATTAATATCTGGGTCAAAAATACCAAGTTGGATGTATTACCCATGATTTTGGTCGTCGTGATGATATATTGATGATGGTGTACTCAGGCTCTTCATAAGAACTTTTACCAGAGAAAAGTTACTTTCTTCTCTTTCTAGAAATCTCATTTTTTAAGAAGGTTCGCAGGCTACTAGTATATTTGCCTGCGAGAATGCCTGATTCTCGCAGGCTACCTTAAGCCAGGGTGCGAGAAGTTCGCACTGTGTTGAACTACTAGGGTGTGAACTCTTCTTAAAGCAAGGAAAAAGATGAATTCTCAAAGCTTCTAGAAGGGAATCTTCTAGAAGAATGGGTTGGCATTCGAATGGTTATCCTAGTACTGGATTCCCTGATATTTTGGGATCATTCTTATCCAAGTAATCAATTCATTCTCTCCTATATATTGAGTGAATTCTCATGGAAAAGGTTAAGCAAGATTCATTGGAGAATTGGTGAAAGAATTGTGTGAAGGACTGAAGCTACAGGAGCTTGGAGACTCCAGCAAGTTTATCAAAAGGGGTTGATCTTCTTCATGCAAGTGAGCAAGTGTGTGTGTCAGAGTCAAGGGCCATCGAAAGGAAGTTTGCGAAATCAAGGCTCAGGTTGTAATCTTTACTTTCCATTAATATGATACAGTAATATGTCCCTTTCCCATAAAGCTAATTCCACTTTATTGTATAATTCCTTGATCATATACATAGATTGAATGTTGAATAGATTGTGCTTTCTTCACTTTGGTTGGTTTGTGCTGTCTTGGTCTTGGCTGCACGAGAGCACTGAAGTGAAGCATGAGAAACAAAGACCATAGGAAGCGATAATAAGGTATGTTCTTTGTTCTTTCCTCCTATTTAATTCAATGGTTAGAATCTAGGGAAAGAGTCATGTTCTGTCTTGCTTTGTTCTAGATCTAGTTGGATCTAGGGAGATCGGTTAGTGTCCACACTTACGGATTTATCCAATAAAAAAATTGGCGACTCCACTGGGGAGAAATCCCATTTTCTTTGTGTCTTTTGATATTTTTCTATGGCCATTTTCTCTGGTTTTACTTTTCTCCTGTCCTATCAATATCTGAGTCTTCAGGATATCCTGATAGACCCTCTGGGTCCAGAGGCCTTTTTCAATTTTGCTTCATTTTCCAAAATTTTGATTATGTTCAGACATTCTCGCACTGTACTTCATTGCAGCCTACGAGAATAAGTATAGTTCGAACTCTGCCTGTAGGTTTCAGTGTGAGGTTCTCGCATTCTGCTCAAGGGTCACCTATGAGAATCAGTGATTCTCGCACTGTGTAATATTGCCTGCCTGCAAACTAAATTTTTCAAAAATTTGGATTTGAGTTTTGGTATTTTCAACTGCCCGGATCATTTTGATTGCCTCATTAGAGTTTCTTGGACCATTGATTGATATATTTCTTGTCTTCGTTTGCGTGCATGAAGAGTCTTAGGATTTCAAGGCTTTTCTTGTCATTTTTGGCTTCACTTTTGTTTCTTGACTTTTCTTCGCAAAACCATTCTCTCTGACTTCAGATTTTGAGTGTGTTTGATTAGTTAAAAACCAGTGATTGGTTGAAAGTTGAGTGCTTGATTTTTCTCATTTGCTTATTGGCTTGAAAGATCATTTTCTTTTGCCTTTGAAAAGACTAAATTGGTTTGCTCTTTATTTTTGTTTTCGTTGAAAGAGTGGATTGGGTGTTTATTATTGACAGAGTTATTCATCCTGCTTTGTTGGTATCAGTGTAGAGATTGCACGTATTATGGGGATCACTCGGAGGTATACCCACAATGATGAGTGGAAGCCTTTTGAGTTGATTTCGAGCTAGATACCCTGCCCTTGCGTGTGGATCGGACTGTCGACTATTCCCCCAGGCTTTATTGTTGTTGGTGGTGACCTTAGTGGCCTATCTCTATAGGTTCTTACCCGAGGTGACTGTGGCAGGGAAAGTCTTCACAGTACCTGGAATTGACATTGACCAAACTCACACGGGCTCCTTGGAGGGTATACCCAAAATTATGTGTGGGAGCTTGCACCAGGGTGTAAGTCCATTAAGCAGGTCGTCAGCATAACTTTTCCACCCTAGCCCCGCCCCTTCTCATCTTGTTGTTGCAACGTTGGATTTCATCACCAACTAGTGGCTTCGAAATTAGCAGGTCTTGTTTTCTTGGTGATTACTTCCTAGCTTTTGTTTACTAGCGCGTGTTGTTTGTTTCTCGAAGTTTACCATAGGATTTTCTTCGTGAAGTTTGTTACTCATTGACAATAGCTCCCCCACGTCATTCACGTAGAATGCAAGGTTTATCTCCAGAGCATCTAGATGGTTCTCAACCCTTGCCTACAGGTACACCTGAGGGCTCTCCTCGGTAGCGTGAAGCCACAGTCATCACCACACCACAAGTGCAATGAACTGACTCTCTAGAACCTTTCTGAATTACCAATACTCGAGAGGAATTTTGACTTCACCCTGGTTCTGAGCAACCATTTATGTGACTGAATTCTTCCGGAGAATTAGTTGTTACATCTTCTGGATCACCCGTTGGACCTTTTCTCAGCATAGAAGGCCAAGATCCTTTTTGGTCTACAGGTGTTTTTCGAATGGACCTTTTTTGTCCTGGTTCACTTGTGGTCTCCGAAATCAACCCTCCGGTGTTTTCTGAGACAGAGACTGTACCATTGACTACCACTTATCACTTTACTATCCCTATCGAAATGGCCCATCTCACGAATACTACGAGTGTCCCAACCGGACTCACTACGGCTGGTCTTGCTCCTATAAACACGCAGCGAACGCCCAATGTCACTCTGACACTACCACCCGGATACCCTGCATTGAATGCTTCTATTCCAACACCTCCGCAAACCCCATCCAGTTCTCCAGGTGGTCCTTCTTTTCCTGGGCACCCTATTCCTAGTTTTATTCTGACACTCCCTCAATTTCCTTCTAAAAGAACTTTCTTATCTTCCACTGGAAATCCTAATCCTATTGGCACTATCCTGTCCATTACACCAAAATTGCAGATTCCTG
This sequence comes from Picea mariana, assembly GCA_032191745.1. Classification (NCBI taxonomy): domain Eukaryota; kingdom Viridiplantae; phylum Streptophyta; class Pinopsida; order Pinales; family Pinaceae; genus Picea; species Picea mariana. The sequence continues at coordinate 114,560 of JASDQU010100098.1, forward strand.
TTGGTGGACAAGGTGGTACAATTCAACTTCCTCTTATTGGACACATTCCAATTACTACACAACCTTCGATTGGGACACAACTTTCGGTTGGAACACCACCTACGATAGGGGGACCAACCCCACCTTTTGGACAAAATATACCTCCCTCTTTAGCCCAGTATTGGAATCAGATGATACAAAATCCTCCTCAAACGACTGGGGGGCAGAAGTTGCCTGTCCCTACTATAGGCCAACCATATCTAGGTATACCCAATCCTATTTGGGGTCCGAATGCTCAAACTCATGTCCCCACTCAAGGTTACAATCCCTGGAGCTACTATCCTCTCCAACCACCACCGAATCTTCCTGGGTATTCCCATTATGCGCAGACCGCTTACGGTCCTACTGGTTTGTCAACAGGGCTTCCACCCCAAAGCCACTAGTACCTGCAGGTGAATTGATAGTTACCTTTTATTTCTACTTTGGATTTGTCGGATTTGTCAAGGATTTTAAATGATCCTATTCATCACTCTCCCCAATGGCCTGTTATTCCAGCCAATTTTCCATCGGACATTCATAAATTCGACGGCAAAGTGCGAGAGGACCCAAACAATCACGTTATGAATTTTAACCTATGGTGTTCATCCAACTCATTGATGGATGACTCTATTCGTTTATGTATTTTTCAATGAACCCTTATCGGTTCTGCTGCGAAGTGGTATATTGAATTTCCACGAGCTTTCTTCTCTGATTTCAACACCCTAGCTATGGCTTTCCTTAAGCATTACCAGTTACCGAACCGTTATGATACCGGGACTGAGATTTTGACTTCCTTCAAACAAACTAAAGGCACTCATATATCTGATCATATCCATGAGTGGTGAAGGAGACGACGTGTCATTAAACTTGAGCTTCCTGGTCAGTTACTGGAAGAATGGTTTACAAAATCATTTGTGAACAAAATTGGTAAGGACATTTCCATGGGTGGTGTTGTCACAGAAGAGTAGGCTATAAGTTGTGCTCAATATCTTGATCTCGTTTATTCGCAAACGGGGACCCTTTACGATTTATTACCTGATTTACCTCGTCCTAATACTTCCAATACTTCAACTACTTCCACTGCCTCGCATGCAGCTGATGGTGTGATTGGTACTACCCAAACCCAATCACATTCTGTTTCAAGCACAACCCCTAAATCTGCTTCTTCTAATGTTCAAAATGCTTCGTCTCCTGCCACTCCCACCGGCAAAAATTCTGAGGTAAATGTAGTCCAATCTACCCCAGCCGTTAAAAACAAATCTAAAAAGGGGAGAGGCAAGAATAAGGAGGGAAAAAATAACTCTCCAACAGAGCAACCCAAAACTACCCCTGTTGACGATCGGGATAAGCGCAAACCACGTTACCCTTGCCTTATCTGTGGTGATGATCACTACATGAAGGATTGTCCATGACATGCCGAGGTCACTAAGTTCCTTCAAGAAGCTCCAAAACCACCTACACCGGCAGTCTTGTCCCAACCCTTCCCGTCTCAACAACAAGCTCAGTTGGTCATTCACGACCAACCCTCCTCTTCTACGACATCATATGTTTTGATGTGTACTGGTGATTCTAAGCAGAAAAACGTTGCACTCGCTACTCGAGCCAAAGATTATTCTCCATCTAAGGAGAAGGTTGATGATTTACCTCCTTCGTTGCTCCAACCCTCTCCCGCGACTCCACCTCCTAATGATCCTCTTCATCTCGAACGACCGAGCCTTGATACAGTTTTGCAACCACCCCCAAAATGTGTCATTAGAAAATCGAATTTCAATCCTTATGCTTGTGCGGCCCAGAACTACAGTATTGTTGAAGATCTAGCCCAGGCACCTTCAGCAATGTCATCCCTTGAAGTCTTTCAGTCTTGTCTTGCACAACGGAAGGCACTATTGAAAGCTATAGGTGGAATTGACCCGACAGATACGAATTTGATAGTCTTTGACTTGGAAGATCAGATTCCAAGGTTACGTCCTCAACTCGCATTTCAAATACAAGTGGTTGTCTCCGAAAAAAACATTTGCTGAACTGTTATCGACGAGGGTGCCTCAACGTGTGTTATGTCTCTTGCTTGTTGGAAAGCCATTGGCTCTCCTCCTTTGAATGAATCCCAGAACACTCTTAAAGCCTTCAATGGCTCCAGTTTTAATCCCTACGGTCTTCTTCCTTCGTTGCCCATCATGTTAGAAGGTAAAATGGTCCAAGTCGAAGTAGAAGTCTTTGACGCTCCCCTTGATTATAATCTTTTCCTTGGCCGTAGCTAGATCAATTCCATGCGCGCCGTTGTGTCGACACTTTTTCGTGTAGTACGTTTCCATTATCAAGGAAAGGTTGTTACCGTCGACCAACTTGCCTTCTTCAATTCTGATACCCGTACTGGCAACGTATCGTTTATTGCTAAAACCCCACTAGGTTATGAGAATGTCCATGTAGGCCTTTTAAAGGACTCCTCTTTAATGGGTAATTTCCCCATTCCACTGCCTGATGTTCCACGCCCGTCTGTTGCTTCTATCAATATGATCTCCATCGTGCCTCACGAACTTCCTATGTCACAGGACCCTTGGATTGTCCCTAACCCTGGAGATCATCTTTGTTTCGGCGACGTAATGTCGTTAAGTCCAGTTGAATCTACATATCAGGCCATTCAATCGGCAACACCTTCTACCCTCTCTCTTGATGAGTTGTCTCCCGATCCTTTTCGTGTTATTTTTCCCACTGACGAGATGATCATGTCTGTCATGGAGGACACCCCTTGGGATGATGGGCATCATCGTTCCATACTTTTTCTGGAGAAACATACTCTTGAGAACTACCAACAGATTTGGACTCCGGCGACCATTGTTGTCATCTCGACGGTTCCTGCGACTACACATGATGTGTTTGCTGAAGGGAACTTAAGTAATATCTTGCCCACGATCCCCATTAACATATCCATCAAACCTGGGATTGTTGAAAATGTCCATATTGGAGCTTCGTGTTCCCCTGACGAAATAGTCACCTATATGTCTCTATTCAAAGAATTTCGTGACATCTTCACCTGGAGCTTCAAGAGATGCCAGGTATCGACCCTGCAATTGTTGTAAATGAGATAAAAACATACCCCAGAGCTAAACCTGTCCAGCAACGCCTTCATCCAGTTCACCCACGTAAAGCGGCTGCTATAAAGCTCGAAGTCGAGAAACTTCTAAAAGCCGACTTTATTTATCCGGTGGCTCTTACAAACTGGGTTTTCAATCCTGTCCCAATTGACAAAAAATGAGGCACCATTCGCGTATGTCTTGATTATAGGGATATCAACAAATCTTGTCCCAAAGACAACTTTCCTACCCCCTTCGTCGATCAGATTGTCGATGACTGTGCTGGAAGTGAAATCTTCTCTCTCATGGATGGTTTCTCCGGCTATAATCAAATTAACATTGCTCCCGAGGATCAACATAAGACTACCTTTATTTGTCCTTGGGGTACTTTTGCCTATAGGAAACTTAATTTCGGTCTCAAGAACATTGGCGCAACGTTTCAACGTGCTATGTCTTATGCTTTTCATGATATCAAGCACATTGTTCAACCCTATTTGGACGATTTACCCACGCATTCTACGCATAGAGTCGATCACCCTACCCACCTCCGAGCCATTTTCATTTGCTGTCGGTTCTATCGCATACATTTAAATCCTCATAAATGCGTTTTTGCGTAGAATTTGGCCATCTTCTAGGTTTTATTGTTTCGCATCAAGGGATCCGGGTGGATCCTATTAAGGTTGAGGCAATTCTTAATCTCCCTCCTCCTTCTACACTGCACCAGTTGCAAAGTTTGCAGGGGAAAGAAAACTTTCTTCGTCGTTTTATCCCTAATTACGCCGAGATGACTCATGGTTTTACGCGGCTACTCAAGAAAGATTCAGAGTTCATCTGGGATACCATTGCCAACAATGCTTTTGAAGCTTTAAAGTTGTCCCTAACGCGAGCTCCGCTTCTCTTTCCTCCCGATTACAGTCGTGATTATTTCTTTTATCTTGCTGCCTCGGAGTACACTGTTGGCATGGTTCTCGTCCAAGAGGATGATGTGCACGATGAACATGTTATTTACTACTTGAGTCGAAGTCTCACACCAACTGAAATAAACATGTCGAAAAACTGGCCTTGGTTGTTGTTCAAGCCTTCCAACGCTTCCGACACTATATCCTCTCACGCAAGACTACGGTGATTTCTCATTGCAACCCTATGCAACATATTTTGACACGTCAATTGCTCTGGGGAAAATACTCCAAATGGATTGTGATACTCCAGGAGTTTGACTTGGAATTCGATCGCGCCAAGTCTAAGAATTCTTTAGTTTTTGCTGAGTTGATATGCGATTTTCCTCATTTTGCAACGGAAAATGTAGCAGTAGATTCATTACTCGATGAATCTCTTTTCCTTATTATCACTGATGATATTTAGTATGGGGATATAATTATATATCTCCAAACCCAGACTTTCCAGCCTACTTTGTCTAGTACTAAACGACGTCGCATCTGCTATCAAGCTCGTCAATACATTATCCTCAGGGATACTCTTTATCGTCAGGGGATTGACTCTGTTTTTCTTCGTTGTCTAACGTTCGATGAAGTTGAGAAAGCTCTGAATGACTGCCATTTCGGAGCATGTGGTGGTCATATGTCTAGGTATGCTATTGCCGAGAAGATCTTACGTGCAGGGTATTTTTGGCCTTCTTTGTTTAACGACTACATTACTGCCGTTCAAAAATGCCATGCCTGCCAGACCTACATCCAGAAAATTCGGTCATATCCTGCTCCTCTTCACCCTGTGGTCTCAGTTGGTCCTTTTGAAAAATGGGGCATCGATTTCATGACATGTCACCCTCACTCAGTCAGGGGGCATGATTACATTATTGTAGCCGTTGATTACTTTACGAAATGGGCTGAGGCGATGCCGACATTTGACAACACTAGAAAGACCGCAGCCTTATTTCTTTTTAACCACGTCATAGCTCGTTTTGGTGTTCCCCAAGCTATTGTCACTGATCACGGTAGCCACTTTAGAAATTTTATGATGTCTGAACTTACTGAGAAGTTGGGTCTTCGTCATGATAACTCAACACCCTATTATCCACAAGCCAACGGCTAGGTCGAAGCAATCAACAAATTTCTCATAACTATACTCCGACGGATGATAGGGATTCATAAAACAAGTTGGCACACAATGTTGTTTTCGGCATTGTGGGCGTACCAGACATCCGTCAAGTCTGCTACTGGGTTTAAACCTTTTCGATTAGTCTATGGTGTGGAAGCCATTCTCCCTATCGAATGCGAGATACCTTATTTGAAGCTAGTTGTTGAACTCCTACCCAACACTTCTGTTGAAGAAGAACGTCTATTGTATCTTATGTGATTAGACGAAACTCGACGTGACGCCACTCTAGTAATAGAAACCCAGAAAAAATGTGTCAAGGCCCAATATGACAAGCATGTCAAGCCTCACGTTTCTCCGAAGGTGATCTTGTTCTTCTCTATGAACAGGATCGAGATGTGTTAGCAGTTGGAAAATTCGAACCCATGTGGTGAGGTCCTTATATTGTTCACCGAGTTTTGGAAAAATGAGCTTATGAGTTGGTAGATTACGATGGTATCCCTTTGAGTGAACCCAGGAATGGGTTGTACTTGAAGAAGTACTGTGCATAAATCATTTGTGCACAAGTACTTGTATTTTATTGTATCATACATTTTGTGTGTTACTATATTTTTCTTTTGTCGTTATATGGTCTCTACCCTTATGTCACGTTGTGTTTGATTTTCAGATGTTGGAGTCTTCTCTACCCTATATTGGCTTCGTTGATGGTGCTAGCCATAGTACTCAGAACCTTGTTTCCACTGCATGGGCAATATATGCCCCAACAAACGAACTTGTATCTTTACGAGGTGTGTGCCTCGGCCATGCGACCAACAACATTGCAGAGTATAGTGTTGTTATTGAATTATTGGTTGATGTTATCTCGCTCAGAATTCGTCATTTGGTTGTGTGACTTGACTCGCAGCTTTTAGTACTACAATTAAGTAATATCTACTCTATTCGAAGTCCTACTTTGTTACGGGTGTATTTGCGAATTCGCCTCTTGGAACGTTATTTTGATCACATTGAATATCAACATATTCCTAGATGTCTAAATACATTAACAGATGCATTGGCTAATTATGTATTGGACAGACATTTGAATCATTTATAAATCAAACACATCGAAATTCACACAATATAAAGTAAACTGGTAGAAGTCGTCTGTATATATAACGATCAAAAGAATTTTTTACAAAAAGTTTGTCCGAAGACCAAAATGTCAAAAATTGAAGTTTATAGCTTCTACATAGTGACGTCATGGATGACGTTCACGGTAACACACGACTTCCCTAGCAACCTTACGGAGCAGTCAACTCATAGATGTTGATACCCCTATAGTATGATGTTGATCGCGTCATGGAACCTCTTCCAGAGTCATGTCTGGTATATCTGCAGTCAGACCCTCTAGATTATGTTCCACCACTTGATAATCCTCATCATATTATGGTGTTGCCACTACCTCTCCTCGTCACTGGATGGGAGAAGTGCCGAGAGGTCTGTAAGGTCCAACATCTGTGTTATCAACAGAGGATTTTGTATTAGTCTTTGGATGAACATATAAAACAAAAACATTTGAATATGATAAAAAATTCAAAAACATTTAAAAAGAGAAAAATGCATGTACTTCTTACCAAGGTCACCCCACTGAGTATCCTTTGGTAGTCCTAAGTCCGGATCTCCTCGGAAATCCAACCCGGCATAAGCATAGTCATCAACCATCAACATCTAGGTTTGAAGCCAGTCAAAGAAAGTATCATCTTACTTGATGATCGGTCCTGCTACGTGTCGGGCCATGAGCCGACACCATCTCAGCATCCTTGGATCCCTGGGACCCGGTATATTCCACTCAACCTGCAATCTCAGTACGGGAACCCTCTCAAGGAAGAAGGACACCAACAAAGATCCATACCTGAATTGCTTCAGGTTACCGCATCTGCATTTAGTCAATTACTTTTTGATACTGCGAAGCACATCATCTACCCAGTTGAACACCCGAGGCTCGGTACACTCGATAGCATATTGGAAGTAACTCTGTAACACCATGTGAGGAGCAGAACTCCCAGCCATCTGAGCTATGGTGAATAGGATAGTACAGAGGGTCAAATCTCGTACCCCCAAATAACTACTTTTCCTTTCTTTCTCTCAGCCTCGGGAATGCAGTGTATATGAAAATACTCACTCATCTGTATCCCACCACCTCTCAGGCTAACATAGTACCCACGACGGGACAATCTAGTCAAAAAGTAAATGTCCTCAATGTCTAAGGACAGTGTGTGGGCCCCCACATGAAATACCTGTTGATCAGGGTCCCACATACACACCAGGTACTCTAACAACCTGACCTGGGCCCTCATGCCCGGGATACGGAAGTATTTCAAGAGCCCACAGTCTCTCAAAGAAGCGATAGTAGGTGGATGATTTTCGGCATTTGCATTGTCTTCTTCATGTTCCCTTTTGCGACATTCTAGCACCATTATGATGGCTAATTATCTGCATAAGGAACACAAAGAGAAGATTAACAACTATTTTCATGAATTCATTCATTTTTATTGGCTAAATTTAAAAAAAAAAATTGAGCTTTGTGGTTCTTGCAGGTGCCCTATGTGCACAGTGCGAGAACCTCGTAGGTGGCCTTAGGCTCACCTGCGAGAATGCCTCATTCTCGCAGGCCCCGTATAGCATGCCTGCGAGAATGGCAGTACGCATGTAGGGCTTTGAAAATCAACTTAAAAATGCAAATTTAACCAACAAAATTATAAAATTAAACCATGAAAGTGTTAAGGACGAAGAGCTTACCTAACTATCGCAGACGGCTCCCTGAATGGTCTCTCGTAGCTCCTGCAATCTGACGCCGAACTTAGAGGGTAAAAGAGGGGTTTTTTGAGCTCAATAGTGGAAATATAAAAATGATGTGGTAAAATGAGTATTTACTCCTTTTATTTACTTTTACTATGTCATTTGGTTTTTTATGCTTATTTATATATTAAACCCTAATCCCTAATGTCATGTTGAGTGTAACTCTTGCAGGCGTGATGACTTTGATGATCAAGTATCGGGATATGGACATAGTTTTTCTTTTTCCATCGTGTGTTTTGATTGTTTTTTATGGTTTTTACATAAAACCTCAAGCGTCATTTTTATCCGTTCTTTCACTCGTAAATACATGACAACGTGATTGAGCATACTTTTATCACTTTTTCGAGCTCAACAAGGTTATACGAAAAAGGAACCCCCTGGAGTCCTCTTTAAGCTCTTTTCAGACTCTCTAAACATGAAAAGATCGATGAGCGACCTTGCTATTTTCATGCTCGATAAAGTATTTGAGGTAAGTGTCTGGTGAGTGATAATTTATCTCTTTTTCGGTCTCGTCGAGACTATTTTACGAAAAAGGAACTGAGAGAGTTCTCTTTTAAGTGTTTTTCCAAACTCTATAATCTTGAAAAAACTTCGAGTTTTCTATCTCTAGACTCGTTAAACAAACAGTGATAGACCCGTAATGGGACCGAACAACTCCTTCTTAGGGTTCATTAAAAATACTCCGAGGGACTCGTCCGAAGGATGATCTTATATCAACAAGCATATGTTATCCTCCTCAAGCTTGCGTAAAAATAAAGAGGTACTCGCAAGAAATGGTGGGGAAAAATTTGGGAAAGGGATATGTTTTCATCTTCGTATTAATTGGCAGTAAGTGTTGCTCTTGAACATGACACCCCCTATTCATCACATTTTGAAGCCTATTTGGGAAATCCATTTGTCTCTCATTCGATTTGCTACAAGGTCGTTCCCTGTGTTGTCTTTGAGTCAATGTTGCCAAATCATTGGTCGTGTCATTCATATGTTCAAGAGATGTCCATTTGAAGCCTATATTGATTCAGCCATCTGCAGTTATCCATTCTCTCCGAGTCGGCCTTCCCTGTGTCCAGTCCAATTCACATCATACTCTATTTCACCTTCAAAATCTGTT
>JASDQU010100098.1:123696-133888 GCA_032191745.1 Picea mariana
ACCAAATAGTGGCTTCGATATTAGAAGGTATTGTTTGCTTGGTGATTGCTTCCTAGATTTTCTTTACTAGTGTGTGTTGTTTGTTTCTCGAAGTTGACCATAGGATTTTCTTCGCGGAGCTTGCTACTTTTTTACAATTTCTCCCCCATGACGTTCATGTAGAATGAAAGGTTTATCTCTAGAACATCTGGATGCTTCACAACCCTTGCCTACAGCGACACCTGAGGGTACCCCTGAAGGTTCTCCTCGTCAGGGTGAAGTCCCAGTTGTTACTCCACCACACGTGGACACAAGTGAAGTCCAAGATGTTTCTACACCACCTCCACAGGTAGAACGCACTGATTCTCTAGAAGATTTTTGAATTACCAATACTAGAGAAGACTATCGCATTCATCGTGGTGAACGACCTTTTGTGCGATTAAATTCTTCTGAAGAAGCTGTTGTTACATCTTCTGAATCAATCGTTGGGCCTTCTCACGGTGTAGTTGGCCAAGATCCTTTTTGGTCAGGTGATTTCTGACGAGTCCTTTTTGGTACTGAGTCACCTACAGTTTACAAAATCAACCCTCCAGTATCTCTTGAGATAGAAACTACACCAGTAACTACCATTTATCGTTTTTTTCTCCCTCCCAAGATGGCCCATCTCGCGAATACTACGAGTGTCCAAACCGGAATTACTGCAGCTATTCTTGCTCCTATTAATACCCAACGAATGCCTGAGGTTAACCAAAATTTAACTCCTGGTTACCATGCGTTAAATGCTTTGTTGAATGATTCCAATCCAACACCTCCACAAACCCCAGCCGGTTCTCTAGGTGGTCCTCCTTTTCTTGGGCATCCTATTCCTGATTTTATTCCGACACTCCCTCAATTTTCTTCTGGCAATCCTAATCCTAGTGGCACTATTCTAGTTGTTGCACCAAACCCACAGATTCCTGTTGGTGGACAGGGTGGTACGGTTCCCTTTCCTTTTTCTGGACACAACACAGTTACTACAGAGCCTACGGTTGGCACACAACTTCCGGGTGGAACTATACCTACGGTAGGGGGACCAACCTCACCTTTTGGACAAAATATACCTCCTGAATTGGCCCAATATTGGAATCAACTTCTACAAAACTTTCCTCAAAATGTTGGGGGGAAGAAAACTGTCCCTACTGTAGGCCAACCATATCCAGGTATAACTAATCCTATTTGGGGTTCGGGTCAAACTACTCAACCTCAAGTCCCTACTCAAACTCAAGGTTACAATCCTTGGGGCTACTATCCTATCCAGCCACCACCGAATCAACCAGGGTCTTCCCTCTACAGACAGTCTGCTTATGGTCCTACTAGTTTTCCGACAGGGCTTCCACCCCAAAGCCATTAGTACCCGCAAGTAAACCGACAGTTACCTTTTCTTGCTACCTTGGATTTGCCAGATTTGTCTAGGATTCTAAATGATCCTATTCGTCACTCTCCCCAATGGCCTGCTATTCCTGCTAAGCTTCCATCGGATATTCCAAAATTCTATGGAAAGACGGGAGAGGACCCAAATAATCATGTTATGACTTTTCCTTTATGGTTTTCATCTAATTCGTTGATGGATGACTCCATTCGTCTACGTATTTTTCAAAGAACCCTTACCAGTTCTGCTACGAAGTGGTATATTGAATTGCCACGAGGTTTCTTTTCTGATTTCAACACCCTAGCTATGTCTTTTCTTACACATTACCAGTTACCGATCTGTTACGATACTGGGACTAAGATTTTAACCTCCTTTAAACAAAATAAAGGCACTCATATATCAGATCATATTCATGAGTGGTGAAGGAGACGACGTCTCATTAAACTTGAACTCCCCGATCAGTTACTGGAAGAATGGTTTACAAAATCTTTTGTGAATGAAACAGGTAAGGAGATAGCCATGGGTGGTGTCGTCATGGAAGAGCAGGCTATAATTCGTGCTCAATATCTTGATCTCGTTTATTCACAAACGGGAACTCTTTATGATTTATTACCTGATTTACCTCGTCCTGGTACTTCCAGCACTTCAGCTACTCCAGCTGCCTCGCATGCAGCTGATGGTGTGATTGGTACTGCTCATGTCCACTCACATTCTCTTTCAAGTACAACCCCTAAGTCTACATCTTCTAATGTTCAAAATTCTCCAGCTCCTGCCACTTCCACCGGTAAAACCTCTAAGGTGAACGCTGTCCAATCTACACCAACCGGTAAAAATAAATCAAAGAAAGGGAGAGGCAAGAATTAGGAGAGAAAAAATAATAATCAGAATGAGCAAACTAAAAATACTCCTGTTGAATATCAGGATAAACGCAAAACCCACTACCCTTGCCTTATCTGTGGTGACGATCACTACACAAAGGATTGTCCGAGATGTGCCGAAGTTACTAAGTTCCTTCAAGGGACCTCAAAGCCATCTACGCCGACAGTCTTGTCCCAACCTTTCCCATCCCAACAACAAGCTCAGTTGGTCATCCATGACCAACCATCTACTTCTACGACATCATATGTTTTGATGTGTACCGGTGATTCTAAGAAAAACAACATTGCACTTACGACTAGAGCCAAAGATTATACTCCATCTAAGGAGAAGTTTGACGATTCACCTCCTGCTTTGGTACAAACTTCTCTCGCAACTCCACCTACTAACAGTCCTCTTCATATCGAACAAATGAGTCTAGATACAGTTCTACGACCACCCCCTAAAGGTGTCATTAAGAAATCGGCTTTCAATCCTCATGCTCGTGTGGCCCAGAACTATAGCATTGTCGAAGATCTGGCCCAAGCACCTTCAACGATGTTTGCCCTTGAAGTCCTTCAGTCTTGTCCTGCGCAACGAAGGGATCTGTTGAAAGCTATAGGTGGAATTGATCCTACAGATACGAATTTAATCGTCTTTGACTTGGAAGATCACATTCCAAGGTTACCCCCTCAGCTTGCGTTTAAAATTCAAGTTGTTGTCTCTGACAAGAACATCTATCGCACTGTTATAGATGAGGGTGCCTCTACGTGTGTAATGTCTCTCGCTTGTTGGAAATCCATTGGCTCTCCTCCTCTAAATGAATCACAAAATACTCTGAAAGCCTTCAATGGCTCTGGTTTTAAGCCTTACGGTGTTCTTTCATCGTTGCCTGTTACTCTAGAAGGTAATACAGTCCAAGTTGAAGTGGAAGTTTTCGATGCTCCCCTAGATTATAATCTTCTACTTGGTCATAGCTGGATCGATTCCATGTGTGTTATTGTGTCAACACTCTTCCGTGTCATACGATTTCCTCATCAGGGAAAAGTTGTTATGGTTGATCAACTTACCTTCTTTAATTCTGATACTCGTACTGGAATGTGTCGTTTATAGCTAAAACCCCGCCGGGTTACGAGAATGTTAGTGTCGGTCTTTTAAAAGACTCTTCGTTAATGGTTACTTTCCCCATTCCACCACCACTCGATGTTCCACGCCCATCAGTTGCTTCTATTAACATGATCTCCACCGTACCTCATGAACTTCCTGTGTCTTTCGACCCATGGATAGTCCCTGACCCTGGAGATCACGCTCGTTTCGGCGACGTCATGCCGTTAAGTCTGGTTGAGTCTGCTTATCAAGTCATTCAATCGGCAACACCGTCTACACTCTCTCTTGATGTGTTTTCTCCCGATCCTTTCCATGTCATCTTTCCCACTGACGAGATGATCATGTCCGTTATGGAGGACAAACCTTGGGATGATGGGCATCATCATTCCATACTGTTTCTGGAACAACACACTCTCGAGAATTACCAACGGATTTCGACTCCGTCGACCGTTGTTGTCATATCGACCGTTGCCGGATCTACACATGATTTGTTTACCGAAGGGAACCTCAGTAATATATCTCCCACGATTCCAATTGATATATCAGTTAAACCTGGGATAGTTGAAAATGTTCACATTGGAGCTTCGTGTTCTCCGGAGGAAATCATCACTTATACATCTCTATTTAAAGAATTTCGTGACATCTTTGCCTGGAGTTACGAAGAGATGCCAGGTATCGACCCTGCTATTGTTGTGCATGAGATAAAAACATACCCCGAAGCTAAACCAGTCTGGCAGCGCCTTCATCTGGTCCATCCACGTAAAGCGACAGCTATCAAACTCGAAGTTGAAAAACTTCTCAAAGCCGGTTTTATTTATCCCGTGGCTCTGACAGAATGGGTTTCTAACCCTGTACCGATTGATAAGAAAGGTGGTAGTATACATGTTTGTGTTGATTATCGGGATATTAACAAAGCTTGTCCAAAGGACAACTTTCCAAATCCTTTCTCTCATGGATGGATTTTCTGGCTATAATCAAATTAACATCACTCCTAAGGACCAACATAAAACTGCTTTTATTTGTCCTTGGGGTACTTTCGCCTATAGGAAACTTCCCTTCGGTCTTAAGAACATAGGCGCAACGTTTCAACGTGCTATGTCTTATGCGTTTCACGATATAAAGCATATCGTTCAACCTTATTTGGACGATTTTCCAGCTCATTCTTTACACCGAGTCGATCACCCCACTCATCTCCAAGAAATTTTCATTCATTGTCGATTCTATCGCATTCGTTTAAATCCTCACAAGTGCATCTTTTGCGTAGAGTCCAACCGTCTCCTCAGTTTCATTGTTTCACATCAAGGGATCTGGGTAGATCCTCTTAAGTTTGAGGCGATTCTTAATCTTCCTCCTCCTTCTTCATTGCGTCAGTTACAAAGTTTGCAGGGGAAAGCAGACTTTCTTCGTCGTTTCATCCCTAATTACGCCGATATTACTCATGGTTTTACACGGCTTCTAAAGAAAGGTTTAGAGTTTTTCTGGGATACTGTTGCCAATAATGCTTTTGAGGCTTTGAAGTTTTCCCTCACGAAAGCTCCACTCCTCTTCCCTCCTGATTATAGTCGGGATTAATTTCTTTATCTTGCTGCCTCTGAGCACACCATCAGCATGGTTCTTGTTCAAGAGGATGATGCACACGATGAACATGTTGTTTATTACTTGAGTCGAAGTCTTACATCAACTGAAATCAAGTATCAGCATGTTGAAAAACTAGCTTTGGCTGTTGTTCAATCGGTTCAACGCTTTCGTCATTATATTCTCTCCAGGAAAACTACAGTGATTTCACATTGCAACCCCATGCAACATATTTTGACACGTCAATTGTTAGGGGGCAAGTACTCCAAATGGATTGTCATACTCCAGGAGTTCGACTTGGAATTTGATCACGCCACGTCTAAGAAATCCTTAGTTTTCGCTGAGTTAATATGTGATTTTCCCCACTCTGCCATGGAAAATGTAGCAGTAGATTCATTACCTGATGAATCACTTTTCCTTATAAGCACTGACGATATTTGGTATGGAGATATCATTATATATCTCCAAACTCAAACTTTCTGGCCTACTTTGTCTAGTAATGAACGACGTCGTATACGCTATCACGCTCGTTAGTACATTATCCTTGGATATACTCTTTACCGTCGAGGAATTGACTCTATTTTTCGACGTTGTTTGACTTTTGATGAAGCCGAGAAAGATTTGAATGACTGCCATTCTGGAGCATGTGGTGGTCATATGTCTGGGTATGCTACTACCTAGAATATCTTACGTGCAGGATGTTTTTGGCCTTCGTTGTTCAATGACTGCATTACTACTGTTCAAAAGTGCCATGCCTGCCAGTTCTACAATCAAAAAATTCGGTCGCATCCTGCTCCCCTTCATCCTGTGGTCTCAGTTGGTCCTTTTGCAAAATGGGGCATTGATTTCATGACATGTCACCCTCACTCGGTCGGGGGGCATGGTTACATCATTGTAGCTGTTGATTATTTTACAAAATGGGCCGAGGCGATGCCAACATTCGATAATACTGAAAATACTGTAGCATTGTTTCTTTTCAACCATGTCATAGCTCGTTTCGGTGTTCCTCAGGCTATCGTTACCGATCACGGTAGTCATTTTGGGAATTTTATGATGTCTGAAATTATGGAGAAGTTGGGTCTTCATCATGATAGCTCAACACCCTATTATCCGCAAGCTAATGGCCAAGTCGAAGCAATCAATAAGGTTCTTATAACTATGATTCGACGGATGATAGGAATTCATAAAACCAGTTGGCACACGATGTTGTTTTTGGCATTGTGGGCATATCGGACATCTGTTAAATCCGCTACGGGGTTTACGCCCTTACGATTAGTCTATGGGATGGAAGCCATTCTGCCAATAGAATGTGAGATACCTTCTCTGAAGCTAGCTGTAGAACTCTTACCCAATACTTCTCCTGAAGAGGAACGTCTATTGTATCTGATGTGATTAGACGAGACCCGAAGTGATGCCACTCTAGTAATAGAAGCCTAAAAGAAACGCGTCAAGGCATAGTATGACAAGCATTTCAAGCCTCGTGTTTTCTCTGAAGGTGATCTTATTCTTCTGTATGAACAAGATAAAGATGTCTTAGGAGCTGGGAAGTTTGAACCAATGTGGCGTGGTCCTTATATTGTTCGCAGAGTGTTGGAAAAAGGAGCGTATGAGTTGGTTGATTATGATGGTATACCTTTGAGTGAACCCAGGAATGGGTTGTACTTGAAGAAGTAGTATGCATAAGTTATTTGTGAAAAAGTACTTGTATTTTTATGTATCATACTTTGTGTGTGTTACTTTAGTTTTCTTTTGACGTTATCTGGTCTCTACCCTTATGTGACATTGTGTTTGATTGCCAGATGTCAGATTATTGGCTACCTTATATTGGCTTCGCTGATGGTGCTAGCCGTAGTACTCGGAACCTAGCTTCCGCTGCATGAGCAATCTATGCCCCAACAAACGAGCTTATATCTTTACGAGGTGTATGTCTTGGCCGAGCAACCAACAACATCGCAGCGTATAACGCCGTTATTGAATTATCGGTTGATGCTATCTCTCTCGGAATTCGTCATTTGGTTGTGTGACTTGACTCGCAGCTTGTAGTGCTACAGCTAAGTAATGTATACTCTATTCGAAGTCCTACTTTATTACGAGTATATTTGCGAATTCGCCTCTTGGAACGATATTTTGATCACATTGAATATCAGCATATTCCTAGATGTATTAATACATTAATAGATACATTAGCTAATTATGTATTGGACAGACATTTGAACCATTTATAAATCAAACACATTAAAGTGCACACAATGTAAAGTAACTTGTAGAAGCCATCTGTATATATAACGCTCAAAAGAGTTTGTTTTTGTTTTTACAAAAATTTTGTCCGAAGACCAAAATATAAAAAATTGAAGCTTATAGCTTCTACAATGTGACATCACGGATGACGTTCACGGTAATACACAACCTCTCTAGCAACTCTACGGAGCAGTCGAACCATAGCTGTTGATACCCCTACAGTATGACGTTGTTCGCATCGTGGAATCTCTTCCAGAGTCATATCTGAAATATCGGCTGTCAGGCCCTCTAAATTCTGCTCCACCACCAGATAATCTTCGGCATACTGTGGTACTGCTGTTATTGCCTCTCCTAGTCGCTAAATAGAAGAAGAGCCAGCAGGTCTATATGCTCCAACATCTGTGTTATCAACAAACGTTTTGTGTTAGTCTTTGGATAAATATATAAAACAAAAATATTTGAATATAATACAAAAATTCAAAAACATTTAAAAAGAGAAAATTTGTGTACTTCTTACTGAGGTCTCCCCACTAAGCGTCCTCAGATAGTGCTAGATCTGGATCTCCTCGAAAATCCAACCCGGCATACGCGTAGTCATCGACCATCAGCATCTGGTTTTGCAACCAGTCAAAGAAAATATCGTCATATTTTACGATTGGTCCTGCCACGTGTCGGGCCATGAGCCGACACCATCGTAACATCCTCGGATCCCTAGGACCCGAAAAGTCCCACTCATCCTGTAGTCTAAATACAAGGACCCTCTCTAGGAAGAAGGACACTAACAAAGACCCATATCCAAATTGTTTCAGCTCTCCTCGCCTGCACTTGGTTAGTTTCTTTTTGATACTGCACAATACTGCATCAGCCCAGTTAAATACTCGGGGCTTTGTACACTCGATGGCGTATTAGAAATAGCTCTGCAATGCCATATGGGGAGCGACACTTCCATCCATCCAAGCAATCGTGAAGAGGATAGTGCAGAGATTCAAGTCAGTTACTCCCCAGATTGCTACTTTCCCTTTCTTTCTTTCAGCCTCAGGTACGCAGTATTGGTTGCAATATTCACTCATTTTCAACCCGCCACCTCTGCTGCCAGTTTGACTGACATGGGACCCACGCCTGGATAATCCGGTCAAGAAATATATGTCCTCTATGTCAATAGCTAATGTGTGAGCTCCTACAATGAAAACTTGTTGGTTCGGATCCCACATTCGGACTAGATACTCCAATAATCGGACTTGGGCTCTCATGCCCGGGATACGGAAATATTTTAAGAGACCACAGTCCCTTAATGCAGCTATGGTGGGAGGGTGATTCTCGACATTTGCGTTATCCTCCTCATGTTCTCGTTCTCGCCACTCAAGCACCATATTTGTGGATATTTACCTGCATAAGAAACATACAAACATGATTAATGATCTTATTCATGAAATGAATCTTTTCCATTGGCTAAACATTTCAAAAAATTTTGAGTTCTGCGCTACTCACAGGTGCCATATTATGCACAGTGCGAAGTTCTCGCAGGCGGATTAAGGCCCACCTGCGAGAACAAGTCATTCTCGCAGGTCCCATATGGGCCACCTGCGAGAATGCCTCCACGCATATATGGTTTAAAAACTAACTTAAAACAAAACTTTTAACCAATGAAATCAAAATTTTAAACCATGAAAAGATCAGGAATGATGAAATTACCAAGATGTTGCTGATGGCTCGTCAAATGATCACTCGTAGCTCCTAAAAATCGACACCGAATGCAGAGGGTAAAATGACGGTTTTTGGAACTCAATGGTAAAAATGTGAAATGATATGGTAAATTTAGTTATTTAGTCATTTTAATTACTTTTTACTATATCAAATTTGGGTTTTTATGTTTATTTATTATTTTAACCTAATCACTAATGTGAAAATGAGTGTAATGACTTGCAGGTGTGAAACATGGATGATTATGGACAGATTTTTCCCTGGTGTGGTGTGATTTTGATTGTTTTCTATGGTTTTTACATAAAACCTCGAGCGCCTTTTTGTCCGTTCTTGCGCTTGTAAAAAACATAAGAACGTGATCGAGCGTCGTTTTATCACTTTTTCGGGCTCGCTGTGGTTATACGAAAAAGGAACCCCCCTGGAGTTTTCTTTAAGCTCTTTTCAGACTCTCTAAACATGAAAAGATTGTCGAGCGACCTTGCTATTTTCACACTTGATAAAGTATTTGAAGTATGCGTCTTTCGAGCTATAGTTTAACCCTTTTTCGATCTCTTTGGACTATTGTACGAAAAAGGAACTGGGAGAGTTCTCTTTTAAGTGTTTTTTCAAACTCTATAATCTTGAAAAACCTTCGATTTTACTATCTCTGGACTCGTTAAACAAACATTGACAGACCCGTGATGGGACCGAACCACTCCTTCTTAGGGTTCGTTAAAAATAATCCGAGGGAATCGTCTAAAGGATGAGCTTATATCAACAAGCATATGTGATCCTCTTCAAGCTTGTGTAAAAATAAAGAGGTACTTGCCAGAAATGGTGGGGGAAAATTTGGGAAAGGGATATGTTTCATCTTTGTATTGATTGGTAGTAAGTGTCGCTCTTGAACATGACACCCCCTATTCATCATTTGAAGCCAGTTTGGGAAATCCATTTGTCTCTCATTCGATTCGATAACAAGTTCATTCCATGTGTCGCATTTGAGTCAATACTGCCAAATCATTGGTCGTGTCATTCATATGTTCAAGAGAAGTCCATCTGAAACCTATATTGAGTCGGCCATCTGCATTTACCCATTCTCTCTGTGTTAGCCTTCCCTGTGTCCGGTCCAATTTGCAAAGTGCTCTGTTTCACCTTCAAACTCTATTACTCATTTTGTGTCATTGATGGGGGATACATCAAGGCCCTCCTGTGATGATTTTTGTTCCGTCGACTTCAGCACATTATCTGGAATCAAGACTTAGAAATTATTTAGTACCTTGAAGCTTGCATGCCTCAATGGCAAGTTTCTCGCTTTCGACAGTGGGTTTACATCATTGACCCCTGATCGAA
>JASDQU010100098.1:133988-146873 GCA_032191745.1 Picea mariana
ATGCGCTAGTTTACCATGGGCGCGATGCGCTTTTTAATCTTTTTAGCCAAATTTGTATAGTTTTGGCCCTTTTGATGTGCTGTGGAGTTAATCCTTGTGCCATGGATGATTGTTTTTCTGTGTTGATGATGTTGAGTTCTTGTCGCCCTGTGCGGACGAAATTTCAGTGATAACACACTCCTTCATGAATTTCGTTTATAACTTTCTCTGTTTCGGATTCTATTAAATAGCTCAGTAAGAAACCCATAGGATCCTTCCAATATAGTTGACCATCTACAATGCAATATTTTACTACATGTAACTTCAATGTTCTAGATTTAGATGGAGTTAGGTTGTTGGGGCATTGAAGAGTCAGAAGATATGAAACAATGTCACTATACCAAGCTGGAGAAGAGATTTTTTCTGAAATTTTGGTTGTAGGTACAGTAACATCAAATTCATTTATATCTAAAAATCCCTCATACTCTTGCAGATGATTTATTCCAAGTGATTTAAAATTTGATTCAACTAATAGCTTAGCCAAACCCTAACCTTTTACAAGTTTAGTCGGTTTTACTTCCAGGTCAAACTCTTGAATTTTAGCAAGCCATCGGCCCCTCCTTCAATCGCTATCGGGTTGAACCAATATATCTTTAACAGAACTAGTGGGTACATATGCAATTATTTTAGAATGTAGTACGTAGGTCTTGAATGCCTTTAGGGTCTATACCATTGCATACGATTGATTTTCCAATATATCATACTTTAGTTCAACAACTCTTAGACTTTTACTAAAAAATGCAATAGGTTGCTCAAAACCCTCATCATTCTTTTGTAACAATACGACTGCAATAGTATGTTCAGAGGCGAATGAAAAAATAAAGAATTCTTTCATATAATCTAGGCTTGCCAATACTGGTGCTTCACCTATGAACTTCTTAATACGTTCGAATGACGCCTTGGCCTCGCTTGTCCACTTGACCTCGTTGTCTTTCTTGAGCATATCTGTAATCAATTTTACAATTTCAGCAAAGTTTGGGATAAATCTTCTTAAAAAAATATTTTTTCCTAAAATGACTGGATCTCCTTTCTATTTCTAGGAATATTAATAGTATCTATAGCTTTGACCCTCTTTGGATCAATTTTCATTCCATTTTTTATACTATATGGCCCAAGAGTTTACCTTCCTGCATTGCAAAATGAGATTTCTTGGGATTTAGAGACAAACCAAATTTCCAACATTTCTCAAACGTCTGTTTAAGGTGCAACAGGTGCTCTACATCAGATTTGGAAAACACAGTTAGATCATCAATATAAATGACAACGAACTTATCTCTTTCGCCAACAAAAGCAATGTCCATAACTCGTTGGAAAGTGGCTCCTACGTTCATTAAACTGAATGTCATTTTATCATATATAAAAGCACCCCATGGGGTAGTGAACGTGGTTTTCTCTTTATCATCTTCATGAAATACAATTTGATTATAGCCTAAAAAGCCATCAATCATAGACATTCTATTTTATCCTACCACCTTTTCCAATACATGATCCATTTTAGGCAATGGATAATTATCTTTGAGTGATGATTTATTTAAATTTCCGAAGTCAACACATAGTCTGATCTCACTTATTTTTGACAGGAACTAAATTACCTACCCATTCAGAGTATCTGAGTGGGACAATGATCTTGACATCCAGAAGCTTTTTTACCTCTTTCTCTATCACAGACAATAGAATAGGATTTATCTGTCTGAGCTTATGCTTGAATGGTTTAACACCTTGCTTCAAAGGAATCTTATGTTCGATTATGGTGGTATCATAAGTTCTTAATTCATCATAGGACCAAGCAAAAACGTCCTTATACTACTTGAGCAACTCAACATATTTGCTTTTTATTTCAGGAGGCAGATATTTGGATATTTTAACCAGCCTCAGAGTTTCCTTAGTGGCTATATCACAGTCTTCAACTTCTTCAAGCTGAGGCTGTAAAGTAGTTTTCAAGGGAATGTCAGCATGATTAAATAATCTCTCCAAGGGAATCAAACCTTTAGGGATCTTATTATTTTTCAATAACAACATACGGTGGTTAGTGATTTTATCTTGAAACTCCTAAGGATCTTCTCTTTCCTGCATAATCCAAACAGGGTCATTCTGATTTTCCTGATCAATATGCGTTTCGACAAACTCATCCACCATATCTAAAAAAAATCTGATTTGTTCATCATCTTCAAAAACCTTTCAGTGTTGTAAATTTTTTGGAATTGAGGGTATATGACTTATTTCTATATGATATTTCAGTTTGAAGTCCGTAGAAGGTACAGATGTTGAGGCTGCTTTGGCCAATGAATCTTCCTGTTGATTTTCTGTTCTGGGGATGTATTGAACATTAACTAATGAGAACAAAAATTCAGTTAGATCCCATGCACAATTTCTGTAAGACCTTAAACTTAGGTGTTTAGCCTGATACTGACAATTTATTTGTTTTATAATTAATTCCGCATCACCATAGACTTCCAAGTTTTTAATTTTCAACTTCCTAGCAACCTCTAATCCTAAGACCAAGGCTTCATGTTCACATACATTATTAGTGTAATCAATATCCTACTGTAACCTGTAAGAAAAAGGAATAATAAACTCATCTTCAGGTGCCACAAACAGAACTCCAGCTCTTGCTCCTTCACAAGACGAAGCACCATCGAAATACATTTTCCAAACTCCAGTACTATATACATCTTTATTTTATTTTTTTTCTATTTTTTCTTTTTCTGTACAACTTTCTTCTATACAGTCCTCTAAATCATCATCAATGGATAAAATACAATTTCTTAAATTCTGATCTGTGACATAAACATGATAATTATTCAGATTTAGTGGGTCACTTACTATATATGCCAACCTTGTCTCTCTGTACAAGCGGGTAAACTGTCCACTGAAGATCGGGATTGTAGTGTATGTCATGTCAAGTTGAAGGGATCCTCCCAGTTTAGCGCCCCAAGACCTGGATAAAAACATGCCATACTTTGGAGTTATATCAACAACCACATCCATCAGAACACTTTTTACATGAATCTACACAAGATTAACCACTAAATCTTTAATCATGCCCACACATTTAATTTTTCTTGAATCAAAAGAATATATATCTCCATATGGTCGAGTAATTTCGAGACCAAGCCTATCCATAACGCCTTTGGGCATCACATTATGGGAAGCTCCAGAATCCAACATATAATTATGAAGAAGATGATCATGCACAGTTAGGGTAATGTAGAAAGGAGCGACAGTATCTCCGACACCTTCAAAATGTGGACCAAAAATTATATTTGGTTTATCATCTTCTAAATTTATGACGTCCGCCTGACTTTTAGTATCCGAAAAATTATCATTTTAGCAATTTTTTTTTCTGTATGTAGGTTTTTTTTCCAATTCAACCAGAGGTACATGGATCTTGATCTTATTAATCTCATTCTCTAGATTGAAATTTCCCGTTGTCTTATCGACTTCCCTGGTTTGGATTTCTATCTCTCTCTTTTTTTTTTCTGATTTATCGGTTTGTGTTGCTTTTGTTTCAGCCAGGTTTGTTTTTACAGTATTGGTTCCGACTACTTCTGTTTTGACATTCTGTTTCTCAGCTAACGGTGAAGCTATCTCATTATCTTTTCTCTTTGACATAATTTTCTTTGGTTGAGCAGTTGTGGTATTTCTATCTCTAGGCCTTAGATTATACTTCTGCTCAAGTTCGACCATTAAATTATCGGCGATTCCTTGATAAGCATATTCCTCTGTATTATTTATGCTTTCATCATGATTAGACCAATATTTTGTATTTAGAGAATTTTCATAATCTTGTTTCGTCAAAAAAGGTTCTTGGCAATCATCACCAAGATTATTCATATCTTCTTCTAACTCCTCAAAGTTTCGCAGGTTTTCTCCTCCTATAAAATTTTCGTTCTTAAAGGGGGCCTGGATCTTTTGATCTTCATTCTTGATCCGTCTTTGTTGGATTTGAGGATTAGGATTTCTTCTGAAATCTTTTCTAGGGAGCTGATCATTCTTAGATTGGTCCAATTCCATTTTTGAGATTTTATTTGACAATTCTTTGATTATTTTTGCTATGTTGTCCATCTTATCTTCCGAGGACCTCCTAGATCCAAAGGATCCTGCTTGTTCTTTGTATTTTCTGATTTCTTTATTTCCTGGTTCAAAATTAGCTTTTAACTTCCCTGATGCCATCATATTTGACTCAATTTCTACATCATCGTCCTGCATTTTAGTGAGGTCAACATATCTTCTTTCCCTCAACAACAGAGAAAAATCAGGATCAAAAGCCCTGACAAAAGTTACTTTCGCTACAGGTTTGGAAGGTTTAACCTCAGCTAGAATCTTATTATACAATTTATTAAATCTTTGAGTAAACTCGAGAACTGTTTCTGAATTTTTCTTCCTTAAAGCTCCAAACTCGGTTAGATAATAAAGGTGATATTTTCTTTATCCCCATTGTCTGATAAAGTCACTTTCTAACTCGTCATATGATCCTATGGAATCTGCTGGCAGTCCACGGAACCAGGTTCTTATATGTCCTTCGAAGGTTTGAACTAGAAGCCTCGAATAAACATCCTTGTGCTCAAGGCTAAGGATATTAGTGAATTGATCGAAGAAATTTATGTGCTCAACTACGGTTAAGTCTCCCTTTCTAGTGAACTTTGGTAGGTTTTTCATATAGTTTTTGGGTAAATCACAGAGGGGAGCTGGGAGGACGAAAGGAGCATACCTAGCAGCTACTTTAGCAAAAATTCTAGGAGGCAGGGGCGGTCCTTGAGCGCCGCCTCCTCCTCCTCCAGCACCTCCGACACCACCTCCAACACCACCTACTCTGACCGCAACCATTGATAATTTAAAAGATGGAAATTTGGGATTATGGGAAGGATTTTCAAGAATGTGTAGTGATCTGTCAACCCCTTAAGGATTAATCGAAAAAAGGTTTAAGAGACAGAAAATCTAAAAAAGAGGGAAAAGGGAAATGAGGGCTAGGTTCTTCGGATTTACAGGATGTATAAAGAGGAGAACCAACGTGAGTCAAGTCGGAGTATAAGATTTCTTCTTCAAAACTTCGAGAGGTTGGAAGCTTGACTTTAGGAACTGATGAAATATCAATTGAAGCGGGTATTGAGATGGATTTTTTACCTTTATTGGTAAAGGAGACAATTGGAACAGTCTCAGATTTAATCTCGGGTGAAACCAACTCAGGTTTTAGGGTTTCGGTTTCGATTCTAACAGTAAATGTTTCTTCGGAAAAGACTTGGGTAAAATCTTCTTGCGGAGTTAACTGCTCAAATAAAACCCTAGTATCAGATTTGGGTTGATAAACTTTACTTGCTGATGCATTAGTCTTTTTAAGGTATCCTCTTGGTTTCAAAAGTTTTTCAGGGTCAAATATGGGTGAAATCTGCTTACCGTCTGGATTCTTTTTGGTATTTCTTCGACTAAATGCTAGTTTATTAGTTGTGGAGTCACCAAGTGAAAGATAAAAATTATCCTTATAATGTGTTCAATTTTTGTTCACTATCAAAGAGAGAAACTTATCAATGTCATTCTCCCAGGGAAAAATAACTTCGTTTCTCCATCCCCGGCAAAGACACCAAAAAGATGTTGTTCCTGAGTTTATACTTAAGGCTTCAAAGTATAATTGAGGCATCCAAGAAAAAAAGAGGTTTTTAGTGTTTGTGTTTTCTACCTCTGTTATGTGAGAAAAATTCCTAAAAATGAATTAACAACATAACAACTTAGAGGTCGTCTTTCGTGTCTGGGTTAAAATTAAAAGCATCGGGTGAAAAGAGAAAAGCATAAAGCTGTCAGATAAAGCAAGGCATCTATTACAGAAGAATCTTACTTCGCTACAGGAGAAGAAAATAGATGATATAACCTTAAATGAAGCATAAAATGTAGCAATCCAATTAACTCACATGCCTTGTATTTACTAAGAGTAAAATAGAGGAAAAGTTGTGTGCTATTAAATTACTAAATGAAATGTAACCACAGTAGATGTTGTACTAAATTGCGATCAAGCATTCATCAAGGAGATATATAAAAAGATACTAGAATGTGGAAAGACAAAAGAACACATAACTCAAATGAACGAAATGTGGAATCTCTGATCTGTATTTGTATTAATCCTCAATGAGGAGAGCTTTCTCAAATACATATGGCAAAAATCCAACCTTTCTTTAGTCTTTTGAAAATATATTTATACAAGAGGTTCTCAACCCTAGGCGGTTGGAATTCTCATTATTCCTAGATAATAACGGTTACAAAATGAAAACTTGAACCGTTTCATTTGGTTTTTCTCTATATTTTTCTCATACCGGCAGAAACATACATGTACATGTTACTTCATTGATTCTTTGAAGTACTCCCTTTTACCCGCTCAAGACATTCCACACAACTGCTTAGAAATTGTACTACTAGTCTAGAAGGTTTTGTCACATCTTTTGCCTAAAAAAGATACAACTTTTTTTGTAATTGTGGCAACTTGTCTTCTATCCTTTTATCTTCATAAATCATTGACTGTAACTGTAACTTTGGCTTTACCAACCATCTATCTATTTGAGCGATATCAACCTGCTTTAGCTGTAAAATATCAGTCTGAGATGCCTCTAAGCTTTCTTTAATGTCAAGTTGATGTTTTATAATATTTATTTTTCCTAGTATTTCAGAACCATCATCCTTTCCGAGGCCCAGTGATTCTTTATTAAGCAAATGAAAAACCTCTTCACAATCCTCTTTTATTTTCTTGGCCGTTCTTTTACTCTCGACTATATTGGCCTCCCATGTCTTTAATATTATATCACCTCTGACTTGTTCTGCAATAATCAATCTGGGAGTTACAGATATTTCTTCTCTAGCCAATGACACAACCGCTTCTTGAAAACTGGTCCGGGCTCTAGTAGCCTCTCTTTCTCCTAAACCAATATTATCCAAAGATTGGTTTACTTACCGAAAATGATTTTGGATGATTTCTACCTGAGTAAAAAGGATCTGTTGTGCTATTTCCAGTTTCTTTAGCACTTCCAATGCTTGAGCTTGAAACAACGCTATATCCACAACCATTTTCTTAGTGGAATTAACCTTGTCTTGTAATTGTTTTACCAACTCATCTTGCTGGATAGTTCGTCTTTCACTCACTTGCATCTTCTTATGTATCTCATCAAGAGTGGACTTGAGCAGTTGGAATTCTTGTTTATCACTAGCTCTAGCTTGTTCAATCCCTTTATTGACTTAATCTCTAACATTCTTTTCTGTAGTCTTTATTTGATTTTGCAACTGACTTATCACCTAATTCTTTTGCTTCAATTTTTCTTTCATATTATCAACTGAGAATAGGTTAGTTGTTGCAAAAGCTCCAAAGAGCCTGCTACCTCTGTAGCAAAGTCTTCTTCTTCCAAAATTTTTCCATCCAATAGTACTCTGTGCTTTTTGACAATTGCACCTTCTTTCTGGTGCATTTCTTTCTTCACAACAACTTTCCTTTTCTTACTGAAAAAGAAATCGGAAGGAGGTATCTCTTCAATAGGGATAGGAGTGAGATCTCCTATGAGTATTACCTTTGCATTAGGGTTTCCTCTGGTGAACTGTAATGGCATGACAACCTGAATGGGGCTGTTGATTTCTGTGGATAACTATTTTGTAGGGAGCTAAATTAATTAAGCCTAAGAAAATTCATAAATTTAAACAAATAAGATTACTTCGACGGATAAACAATAAGTAATTTCTTTCATTCAGCATATAAACAACAGAAATTTAAATTTACGAACATCATGCTAATAATTTACATAATCATCACATAACTCAACAAATTCAGAAATAAAAATACCTTTGCCTGATGCTAAATTCTTGCTTATCTGGTTGTCCTCCCTGCTGCTCTGTCCAATCTCTGCCTGATGCTCTGACCAAACCCTGCTCAAAACCGACTAACCACCCAGCCAGCTAGGAGCAGCCTTTCCAGCTCCCTAGCTCCAAGATTCCGTGAGGATTCCTGGCCCCCGAGCCCAAAACTCCCAGCAACCTGGTGCCCCCTGCAACAATTTACCCAATCTCCAAAACCAAACTCCAAAACCAGAAAATATCCCCCAAACCAGGAAATACAGTCCTCCCCCCTAAAATATTGCTTCCTCCCCAAATTTTCATAATAATCTCCCGTAAGCCTCTGCCCAATCATATATCCCCCTCATTCACCGACTCCTCCATTATTTAAGGCCACCCACCTTATCCCCCCATTTACTTCTTCTCCCCTATCATACGTAAAGTCTTATAATAAATACATTAAAGTCCATTTACTACCTTATCCCCTATCATACGTAAAGTCTTATCATAAATAAATTGAAGTTATTAAGCCTTGAATTCTTTATCCAAACCTTAAATGTGTTAAGTACTCAATTAATTAATTAATCAAAATAAATAAATAATTTTATTAATAGTTAATCCTTACTTAACTAATACACATTAAGAGAGTTAATTACTTAATTAACTTTACTTGATAACCCTATGCAACTATTTAACTAGGGTTGTTACATACACCCACCCTTCAGGAAACTTCGTCCCGAAGTTAAGGTATTTTATGATACAAGGGAAAAGAGACATGGTTCACACATTCATAACAAATAACCGTCATTATTAGTAAGTAAGCCAAGAAAATCATTCATACTAGTGTATATGTACAAGAAATGCATGTGTAGCTAGTACATACAAGTCTCGTGTATGTACTAATAATCAATAACTATCACCCTTATAGTAATTTATGTATGCATCCAATCCAATCAATAGGACTATTCTTTTATAAAAGACAATAAACCAATCAAATGTTTGCGAAATCCTTTAATTACAATTATCTAGTTCAACAATTTTATTTAGACAATTGTGGTTTAGTTACGTAATTATGGATATTCATATATACACATTTTCTTTTCAGAAGGGAAAAACAATAAATTCCACCATAGGACAAGTCTCCATACTCTCTCAACTATTTCTACTCATCCTTCCTCCCTAACTTACTTCCATCTTCATTCCTATCCTTCCTCTACTGGACTATCTTGGAGTGTCAACTATATTGACCTAACTCCAAATAGAACCCGTAAGCGGAAGTGTCACTATCTTGAGCAAGCTTCCCCAACAGACAACTGACAATCATCATCACACGTCTAGGGGAGCGCGAGCTAACATCGTCCTCCCATGACTTCAGGTTTCGGAGGATACATGGTGGGAAATGCCTCCACCCCTCCTAATCATAATTAGGGTCCACACCTACAATGGAATATGTTGCTGGGAGTTTTGTCAACGTTTATTCAGTTTTGGGCAGTCTCATCACCTAAAATCCTGCACTAGTCCACATATCATAGCAATGTATCCAAACCAATATAATTTCACATACAAGGATTCATACCATAATGTTTCTCGGGTAGTGGTCATGACATCCACTTTCATCATCATTATCCCTTGGCTATTTCATAGCCCATAACCTGCAGATTAGTCTGTAACACAAACTCATACATTTCTATGCATTATCATTATGTAATTGCATACAACCATCATTTCAATTCGGTATCCGTGTACCAACAACTTAACATCAAAGTTTTCAAGTTAGAAATAGATCTCATAATATCCCATAATTCAATTTCGACACCCATTCATAAAATTATCATTTACCAAATGGATTACATCATATCCAATCATCATTCAAATAGCATTTAAATCTTCATAGGATTCTCATTCACACAATATGTCACATCACATCCATCATCATCTATAACATTTAAACATTCATAAAATTTACATTCACATAGTAGATCGCATCATATCCATCATCATCAATAACATTTAAACATTCATAAAATTTACATTCTCACAATATATCGCATCATATCCATCATTATCCAAATATATTTAAACATTCATAAAGGTTCATACGTCTTAAAAGTTTAAGTGTATCATTTAATAGTTTCACTGTGAATAGAAAATAAAAGTGTAGGCCTTAGGTAATCCTGGCTGTCTAAGTCAAAAGGTGGTGTTACATACACCCAACCTTCGAGAAACACATTCTCGAGGTGGTCAAAAAAGTGAGTGATAATCTCGTCGTAGTGTCTCGGCATCCTCCCAAGTAGCAGATCCTGGACTATACTTGTCCTACTGGACCTTAACTTGGTCTACCAGACGGTTCTGGAGCTGTCGAACTCTACGGTCCAATATGCGTAACGGTTCTACCGTGAGAGTTCCCATGTTCGATACTTGCAATTCCTTCCAATTTAGTTTATGTGATTCATCATCAACATAATGACGTAAAACAGATACATGAAAAACGTTATGAGTTTTATGCAGGTGGGGTGGCAGTACGAGACGATAGGCAACGGGTCCAATTTTCTCTTGGATTCTGAACGGTCCTATAAATCGAGGTGACAACTTTTTCCCCTTCTCGAACCATATGGTACTATTATTAGGCCTAATACGAATGAAAACCTAATCTCCCACTTTATAACTTCGATCAGTCCTATGTGCATCCACATAACTTTTCTGCCTATCATGTGCTTCCTTTAGTCTCTTCTTAATTTGAATCACCTATTCCTCCATCTCTTGAATCAATTCTAGCCCAACTGTTACTTGGTCTTCTAATCTTTCCCAACTCAATGGTGTTATGCATGGCCTTCCATAGAGAGCTTCGTAGGGTGGCATTTTGATGGAGCTATGAAAACTGTTATTGTAGGAAAACTCTACCAAAGGTAGGTACTTCTCCCACTGGGTTTGATTATCCATGACATACATCCTAAGCATGTCCTCCATGACTTGATTTACTCTCCCAGTTTTCCCATCTGTTTTAGGATGATAAGCTGTGCTTAAGTTCAACTGAGTCCCCAATGTTGACTGCAAACTTGTCCAAAACCTAGAAGTGAATCTGGAGTCCCTATATGAAACGATCTTCTTAGGTATCTCGTGTAAATGGATAACCTCATTTAAGAACACACGTGCCACATCAGCGACATCATAAGTGTCTCTTACCGGAATGAAATGAGCACTCTTGCTTAACTTATCCACTATCACAAGTATGGCATTGTGTCTATGAGATGTGAGCGGCAACCCCACAACAAAATCCATAGATATGACTTCCCACTTGGACATAGGAACATCATGTGGTTGTAGGAGGTCTGTCGGGTGATGGTGGTCGGCTTTCACTTGTTGACACTCTAGGCATTTGGCGACGAAATGGACTACATCGCGCTTCATGCCTACCCAGAAGAAAAGCTCCCTCATGTCTGCGTACATCTTCTTCACACCCGGATGCGCACAATAAAGTGCTCTATGGGCTTCCTTCAGTATGATGATTCGAATATCCCCACCTTCGGGGATGTGCATCCTTCCTTGATATCTTAACAGTCTGTCTGCTTCCAGACTATATCCTTCATACTTTGGATCTAACTGCCTCCCACTCTGGAGCTTTGAAGTAACCTTTAAATACCAACTGTCTCCTTGGAGTTGCGTCAACACACATTCCCTCAGATTGACTTTTAAGGGTACCAAGGAGAAGACACGTGGTCTTCTACTCAAGGCATCTGCGACCACATTTTCCTTCCCCTTGATGTACGAAATACCAAAATCGTACTCACTCAAAAATCCACTCCATCGCCTTTGCCTGGCATTCGGATCCCTTTGAGTGAAAAGATGTTTTAAACTTTGATGGTCCGTTTTGAGCTCAAAGTTTCGCCCCACAAGATAGTGCCTCAAAAGTTTTAGAGATAGCATTACAGCTGCCAACTCTAAATTATGAATGGTGTAAAGATCTTTGTGTTTCTTCAACTTCCTTGACGTATAAGCTATCACTCCTCCATCCTGCATTAGCACGACCCCCAACCCTTGCTTTCATGCATCCGTGCAGACTGTGAAATCCTTTTCCATATCTAACACTCGTAGAATTGGCGCACTAGTTAGTAACCTCTTAAGCTCAATGAATACACTATCACATTCTTCTGTCCATTCATACCTGACACCCTTGCGCTGCAAAGTGGTGATGGGTTTCTCTATTTTTGAGAATCCTTCCACAAATCTCCTATAATAACCTGCTAGCCCCATGAAGATTCTCACCTCATGGGCATTTTTCGGCACTGGCCCTCCATAATGGCTTTTCCCTTTTCTGGGTCCACAGAGATTCCTTCACTGGAAATGATATGACCTAAATAGTGTATCTCTTTCTGGAAGAAGGAGCACTTCGATAACTTCCCATACAATTTGTTCTCTCTAAGGAAAGATAACACCACTTGTAAGTGTTACTCATGTTCTCTTTCATTTTTGGAATAGATGAGGATGTCATCTAGAAAGACTTGTACAAAATGATCTAAGTACTTCCGGAATACGTCATTCATGAGGCTCATGAATACTGCTGGCGCATTGGTCAATCCGAAAGGTACTACGACAAACTCGTAATGCCCAAACTGAGTTTGAAAGGCAGTTTTTGGGATATCGCCTTCCTTAATCCTTAACTGATGATACCCTGATCGCAAATCGATCTTTGAGAATACCGCTGCTCCTTTCATCTGATCGAAGAGATCATCTATTCGCGGCATTGGGTACCTATTTTTCACTGTAGCACGGTTCAAGTCCCTGTAATCTATACACAGTCGTAAGGAACCATCCTTCTTCTTTACAAAAATTACTGGTGCACCCCAAGGTGAGACACTGGGCCTTATTATCCCTAAGTCTAATAACTCTTTCAACTACATTTGCAATTCACAAAGTTCCGGTGCTATCATCCGATACAGAGTCTTGGAAATTGGTTCTGCACCAGGTTTTAGCTCAATAGTAAAATCAAGCTCCCTCTCAGGAGGTAACCCTGGTAACTCATTCGAAAAAACATCCTTAAATTTTGAC
>JASDQU010100098.1:151610-170781 GCA_032191745.1 Picea mariana
TCATTAGGAGGAGAAAGGGTTCCATTTTTTAGAAATGTACTTGTTCCATAATTGAGTAGAGAATCTAGGTGTGGGATTTGAGAGCATAACAAAGAAAGAATAAGATTATGTAGCAGTCATTCATGTCACGGTGTCAAAGGCTACTCCATAATGAGTGCCTCTTTCTTTTCATTTGCATGTTCATAACTAAAGAGAGGAGAGTAGAGCATAAACCTCACCTTCTAGCTAGTTTTTCTCCTACTTTGGGCTTCCCAAGACACATCTTGTGTTCAATTGTTCAAATGGTGTGTTCATTTGTTGTTTTTTCATTTTCATATTTCAACTATTTTCATAAATTTGAGCAATAAGCTAGTGCTAATAAATCTAATATCTAAGGAAATAAACCGACATAATAAAATATTTTAGTATTACAAGATCTGTTGTGATGGATTGTTCCATTGGAATATCTATGATAGTTTACATATCATATTGGTATGAGAGAATTTTTCTTTAGTGTATTTTTGGGAAGTTGCAAGATCTAGGAATTGGATTAGGAAGGAAGTCACGAAACCCTAGCTATGGCAGATAATTCCATTAATAACAACCCTTTGGATATGGTAGAAGATATATTTGCAAGGATGGAAGAGTGAGTCTCTTATATCTCTCACAACATGGCCCTCCTCATGGCAAACCTAGTGAAAAATTTCATACCTTTTTGGGAGGTTGGTGGCTCTAACTAAAAAGTTGGATTGGATGAGAAACTAGGAGATAGTGAAGAACCAAAAAAGGAGTAAAAAAAGAGCCTGAGAAAGAGAGCCCAAAATCCAGTGCCATCACTCCTTCACAATCTCTATCTAAAATGGAAGAAAATGTGAATATCAAGCCCTATCAAGGTGAGATAAATGTTTCTAAGTTTAATCATTGGTTTCATTAGTTAGAAGTGTATTTCAGTGTCCATAACATAGATGAAGAGAAGAAATTTTCATTTTCCCAATTGAAACTAGAGGATCATGCAATAACCTGGCTGGAAAGCCACATAAAGACACTTAGGATAAAAAGTTATCCACCAGTAACCAAGTAGGAAGTGTTTGAAACCGTCATCAAGTCTCAATTCCACCCAATTGGGTATGTAGATGACTAATGGATCCATTAGCATCACTTCAGAAAGAGGAAAGGTTAGATTGTGCAAGAGTACATCATTGATTTCAAGAAGATGGTGATCATGTTGGGTATATTTCCAAAGAACCCATATGTACTCCTCAAGTATCTGGGGGGGTCTACATAGTCATTTAGAAAGGAAAATTATCTTGTTTGAAACAACGATTGTTTATGAGGCTTGTGTGCAAGCACAATACTTGGAGAACATAGGCCATAAGAAAGGGTATCCAAGTGGTTCTAATAAAAAGGATCACCAAGACTCTTCACGGGAGGGGAATAAGAAGTGGAAAGGAAAAGACAAGAAAATGACAGCTACAACACATCAATAAAACGATCTAAACAACCATTACAACCATTCTAATATTTATGGTCACACCAAAGATAATTTTTGGAAGATACGCCTAGAGTTGAATCCAAAGTATTGTAAGAAGGATCCAAGAAGAATAACTTGATAAGGCATGGATAAGGGAAACTGGGTAGAAATAAGCTCGAATGTGGATGAGAATATTTTCTAGAATTCAATGCAAAAGGAGGTGAATCTTAGTATACTTCATTATGAGGAAGAGAAGGAGATGACAAAACTTGTCCATATTAAGATCTAGGCCAAAAACACCAAGGTAGATGCTCTATTCAATTTTGGATCACAATCCAAACTCATAGAAGGTGATCCTGTCAACAAGATTGGGTTAGAGGTCCATGGTAATCCATTGGGATGGGTGAATAAGGTTGCAGAGATCAAAGTCATGAAATAGTGTAAGCTCATTATAAGCATGGATGATTTTAAGGATGGAAATATATTTTAAAATGTAGAAATCTTGGCAAATCTTACTAATCCTTCATATGCCAACTATAAAATGTTTGGCGATATTTTTGTAAAAATATTCAAGTTTCTAAGGATTTTATATAGTTGGTATAAACTTTTGGCGATTTTTTAGGTAAAACAATTTTATCCTATAGAATTCGGGCGAATCATTTTTAGAATAGCGAATTTTATTTTGGGAAAACCATGGAAAATTAGCCCATGAGTGAAATTTAGCCCCTAAAATCATCCTTGAAATTTATAAGTGCATTTTTTATTGAAGTGGCATTAGATGTAGTACCCCTTGTCATGTGTGGTGTAGTGCGTGGAAGCCCCTACTGTTTGAAAATGATATCCCATATGTTGGACTACAAAATCCCATTAATTCTTAAATAAAAGAGTGAAGAGAGATTTAACTGAATAATTCATAAGGAAAAAGACTTGCTAATGTTTTACAAATAGGGTAGCAAGCTAATCGGGCTTCATTGTGGGGGAAAATCCATAGTTAAATTCACTTGAGCCAAAGTCTTGAGATGGGTGACCTCCTGGGAAGTCTTGGTTACCAAGTGCAAACCTTGGAGGTGAATATTGATGCTATGTGATTGATTTTGCTAGTTCCAATCCCACTTGTTCATCCCTATGCGCATCACCCAATGCAATGATTGCTAAGTGGATTATTCAAAATAATGGGAAATAGGTCAGTTTCAACTAATACTCATGGATATGGGTCATAGATTATTGAATTTCTCTATGTAGATATCCTAAAAATGATATGTCATATGTTGGATTGTGGAAGCCCCTTGATGCTTAAATAAAAGAGTGAAGGGAGGTCTAATTGAATAGTTCATATGGCATAAGACTTGCTAAGATTTTGCAAATGGGGTAGCAAGATAAGTGTGGTTGATTGTGAGGGAAAATCCACATTTAATCATGCTTGAGCCAGAGTCTTAGGATGGGTGACATCCTAGGAATTCCTAGTTATCAAGTGAAAATCTAGGAGGTGATGATTGATGATATGTGATTCATTTTTCTAGTTTCAATCCTACTTATTCACCCATGTGAGCATCACCTAATGCAATGAGTGCTAAGTGGATTATTCAAAATCGTAATAAATTGGTTTGTCATGACTAAATCATGGATATGGATCACAAATTAATGACTTACTCTACGCAGATAATACTGAAAATGATATCTCATATGTTGGACTATGGAATCCCCTGAAAGTTTTATGATTTTAAAGTCTCGACCATGGATAAGAAAACCCTTGTAGACTGAATTAAAATATAAAATCATAATTTCACTACTGATTATTTTTTATCACATGAAGAGTATACAGAAATCAAGATTGAGAAACAAATCAATGCCAAGGAGACGTCTATAGGTTCAGTTGAAGGTCCATCAACGACTATTAAAGAAGCCACATCTCAGTGAAAGGTTGTTGACACACTAGTGAATACAAAAATATCAAAGATCAACATGAAAACACAAAAAACCATGAGATTATAATTTTGATATCATGAAGGATCAACTTACTGATATATTGTATCAATGCCTAAATTATAAAAGTAGTAGCACACAAGGATCAATGTACCAATGTCCAAAGTTACCTAACCAAAATCAATATTTTACTTACATACCTAATGTTGGGTATATGTTATATTTTTTGCACATAGTACAATGGGATGGGGGGCATAAGGTGGGCCCAAAGGGCCCTATAAATTAGGCCCAAAGGGCCCCATAATCATGCTCGAAGGGCCCTATAATCATGTTTGAAGGGCGGCGTCAAACAAAAAATCATCGATAGGCTTTTACCGAGCAACTTTTCTCGGTATGGTTATCTCCTTTGGCGGTTTTATGGCACATGATTTTTTGGTCCCTAGTAATGTAATTTCAGTAAAGGAACTATGGTTGAGTTCTAATCAAAGTTTAATGGATTATAGGTTTTTGGATGTCGTTGGATCATATATATATATATATATATATAAACATGAATATGATGAATAAGGATTATAGGTGCGACTCTAAACAGGTTGTTGCTTTTCCCGGTTTAGGTTTCCAGGTTAAATCTCTATGTATATGTGTGAATGCAATTATGTTCTTTTCTTGTTTTTAAGATTTTGTGTGTGTATTGCATTAGTATAAATGGTTTAAAACTTACATTTGGTATCAGAGAAGTTATTGGCTTCAGGGGGAAGCCTTTGTGGCTAAGGGTTTGTATCAGGTTTATGATAAACCTCGTTACAGTGGGATGTATGGGGTATCGATTCTTGTGGTGAAAAGAAATGGCTAGCAGTTAAAAGATAAAGATAAAAAAAATTAATGGGAAACATTTTGAGTTGTGAAAGCTCAAGATGGAAGATCTATTGGTAGACAAATATCAAGGGGTTGTTGTAGATCTAAGAACTGCACCTACAAGAATGTTAGTAGAAAATTGGGAAAATTTGGATCAAAAGGCAAAGAGTACAATCTGATTGTGTCTCTTAGATTCATTTATATCAATCTAAGTCCCTAGTAAAAAAAATGTTATTGCGGAATAAGTTGTACAACCTAAGGATGAAAGATGGAATCTCAGTGACAAAGCATTTGAATGCCTTCAATACTATGGTAAGTCAGTTATTGTCTGTTGATATTAATGTTTATGATGAATATAAATTTACGAGTTTATTGTGCTCTTTACCAAACTCATGGGATATTTTGGTTGTGGTCATAGGGAGTAATGAAACTACTTTAAGTTCTGATGATGTGGTATCATCCTTGTTATCGGAGGAGATGAGGTGGAAAAACGTGGAACATCAAAGCACGGATCTCTTATTTGTAACAGGACGCTCCCAGGAAAGAAATAAAAACAAGTCCTCAAGTGGGAGATCTTAATCTAGAGGTAGATCTAAATCTCCAAGAAAATTTGTAAAGGTATGTTGGAGATGTGGAAAATAAGGAAATTACAAGAAACAATATAGATCAAAAAGTGTTGAGAGAGGGAAGGGATATAATGATGCCCCTTATACAGAAGCAAAAACCTTTGCAGATGAAGGAGGGGATGTGTACTTGGCTTCTTCAAGAACACATGTAGATCATGAAACATGGTTGGTTGACTCAGGTGCATACTTTATGTTAACACCTACTATGTTCTACCTGGTTTTATCCCTCATTCATTCCTAATTTGTATTTAAATTTTTATTTAAGTTATTAAAATCTTTAGCATTTTGTTAAAGGTTTGATAGCTTACCTTAAGGGGTTTTAAAATAATGCTAGGGTGAATGAATGAGATTGACTTTTATTTTGTGTAAGGGGGACATAAGGAATTAGAAACATGTTTGAAATATTACTTGATGACATCAAACGGTTTCAAGTCTTTTCATTTGAACCATTAGTCATGTCATACTTATGCATCATGATTATTTAACTTCATGAGTTGCAGATTCAAAGTCTAATCCACTCAAGAGTAAAAAAGAAAAATTAGGTTGGGTGCTACAGGCACTTTCACATGTCCAGATTCATGATCATTTTTAGCACTTTGGTCAATCATGGAAGATGTGGATCGTACTACAAAGCTCATGAGTAAGAAAAATATGTTAGAAAAGTACTCGTCGTCATCCTTAGCATGAAAAGTGGGATGTGTCATCATTTGTACATGCTAGTTGTCCAGGAAGTTACACGAATCAATTGTCTTATTCAATGTGTTTTCAAAACCGACGCCTTGTTCGTTATCTACAACAATGAATTTATTTGAATTGGCCCCTGCAGAGCTAGCAAATCTCCTTGAATCTCGTTGCATAGCAGACAGATCCATGTTTTATAGCCAAGAGTATAGTATTTTGGTCGTAGCTATGCTTATGGGAAAGGGAGGACACATGAACAGGAAATAACCCAAAGGGCCCGAAGTCATGGAGGCTTACGAAAATACCCAAATCATTTTTGATCGGGCAGGGTAGTATTACTTCTGCACTAAACTGGATGGTCATCCTTATGTTACAGCCAGGGTATTTAATGAGATTTTTAATGGACAATGGACCCGAGTTGGAAACTTGGCCATGCAAATTACTAAAGAATCCATAGTTGCAGCGTGAAACCTCCCTACTGATGGCGAAAGATGATTTAAGAATAAATTCATCACAGGTGGAGATGTTCATCAGTTTTTAAAACCTGAACACAAAGATCCTAATTGAGCCAAGGGCATCCTCAGGGATTGGATTGTTGATGAGTGGATGGAAGCATTGCTCATGCTTAAGAGTTTCATCACTTGCGATGGGAGTTATTCTATCGTGTTCTTATTCCACCTATGATTTATGCTTCATCTAGCAGGGATTAAGAGGATGAATCTACATTACTATTTCTTATGGGATCTTAACAAGATGACTATGAGAGTTCAAGTGAACCCCAAGACTCCTCCTCACAGAATTTTTCATCAAGGTTTGATTAAGGTGCTTATTAAGGCCGAATCAGGAAAGTTGCAAAAGAATTGGGATGAGTTCTTGATCCAGACAGGGTATGATAAGGAAAAGCATGCCTTTGCTTCTCAATCACATGGAAATATTGTTAATCCCAATCAAGAAACTTCATCTAAGGTTGGTCAATCCACTTCTGCAAAGAAGGGTAAACAAGCAACATGTTTCAAGACTCCAGACGAGCCTGTAGAAGCTGCATCAGTTAGCCAGTGAACAGAGGCAAGGTCTTCTCACAAATTAGGTGGAGATAAGCACCCTTTTCCTTTTTCACATAAAACTTATTCGAAAAGGGTTAAAAGGATAGAAGAACCTAAGGTTTCAATGGAGGACCAAAAACCTGTAAAAAAAGAAAAAAAGATTGAAGATCCTGTACATTTTAAGGAGCCTATCCTAGAGGTCAATCCTCGTGCCTCGATTTCCTCCAATGATGATACCTTTAGGTATCGAATTTTAGTAAGAAAACAAAGCACAAGGCCTCAAAACAAGTTCAGGTTGAAGTCTAAGACAACGAATAAACTTGTGATCACAGAGAAGGTTATCATCATTGATGAGGAGCCTTTCAAACCCACTAGAAAAACATATACACGAAAGAAAACTCATGTCGCTAAGAATATGAAGAATAAATCCAAGAAGAGTGATTTGATTTTACATAAAAAGACAATCATTGGGAAAAGCAGAGTTATTACCATGAAACAAAGTAAGAAAAATATGAAAATCCCAAACCCTAAGATTGGATCTGAAGGGAATGATCCTAAATGTATTCAAACTCAATCCCAATCTAATCAGACCAGGAAGCATAGCTTAGAATTGTTTGCAGAAGCATCCTCCTCCATCCTGCATAGAAAACTGTCAATTTAAAAATATCACTTCCGGGATAAATCAATTTTTTGAGATTTAAAGTAATGAAGTATGGAAAAAATATTTTGGTTCCTTATGTAAAAGGTATCATGATCCTTTTTGGTCATGTCCAGCTATAACTCAAATAGTGAAAAGGGTTTAATACATGCGGGACTAGTTTTTGAAAAGTCACTACAGGAAGTTCATGCAATCGTTACAAGAGAAAATGAAGGTGCTACCAGAACACCTATAGCAGCCGACTTTGTCGTTGTTTGCACCCAGTTTCATATTTTGCAACAGGGGAAGGTTGTGAATTATGTAGGCATTTAATGGATCATGTTTTAAATCTATCCAATTTTTTGTGAGGAAAAATCAAACTGTATTGAGATATGAAGATTGATCTAGATCAACCACCTATGCTGAGTTGTCAAAGGACTAGTTTCATGTGGACCTTTGAAGATCAAAGATATCTGGGAAAAGATATGGATAAATCATCAGTGTCATCATTCTAATGCAAAGCAAGTCAAATCAAGAATATGTATGCAAGGCTTTTTCCTTGATGATAGGATATTTTTGTAAATTGTTATGATTTGGTATATCAACAGTTAGGAACTGAATTTCATTTTGATTTTTTGTAAAGATTTTCTTTGAGGTGTCCTTGATTCCCAGGATTAACCCCATGTACATGTAAATTATTTTGAAACTCTATATATTGGATAATATAGATGAATAAAGGATTGGAACCATGTTTTCCTTAAAGATTTTATCTTATACAAGTGTTTGGATCAACCTTATATGTCTAAAGATTTCAGTGGTTAATGAAGTTGGTGTGTATTATTCTCTTTTGTTTATCATTTCTAATTCTCCATCTTGAACACATTATTACTATTATATGATTATATGGTTGTATGTATGTGTTGAGAGGGTTTATCTAATCTTATAGTTCAATATTCACCACATGTGTTTAAGATCCTTTAAATCTGGTTCAGAAAGGATTTATGAGTTTGATATTTGTTCTTCTATTGGTTAATTATATCAAAAAACAAATTTCTCTTTTATGATTATCAGTCTTGTTGCACTTCTTATTCTTCAACACATACCCTACTCTCACTTGGCTCAACTAGTGGTTTTGTTTACATGATATGTTGCACATTGAGAAGAGATCTTGACAACTTATCCTTTAAGCCCCTTTAAGATCAAGAGTGTGATCCTTCCAACTCTTAAAATAAGTTTTCTTTTAAACTTTTGAAATGAGATGTGCTAGGTTTGTTACTAAAGAAGTCTAGGGACAACTTCTAGCACTAACATCTTTTGGTGTCGTTTTCGGGGATGAAACGATGATATTTTCCTTGGGTAAAACGACATGATACAGATCTAGTTGTATATGGTGAAACTATAACTAGGCACAGTTGACTGCATATATTTTCACCTAGTGAATCCACATTAGACACTCTCGCTCCGAAGAGAAAGAGGCTAGATCCCATCCAAAATCCCCCAATGTGCATGTTGTTTTAGATCCTGAGAAGATCCTCAAAGTGTCTGGTTTTCTCCCATATTGGGTTTCCCAAGATACATCTTGTGTTCAATTGTATCGATGGTTTGTTCATTTTATTTTTCTTTCATTTTCATATTTAAGTTATTTTCATAAATTTGAGAAATAAGATAGTGCCAATAAATATGATATCTAACAAAATACACTTGTATAAGAAAATATTTGAGTATAACACAAGATCTAATGTGACAAAATATTCCAGTAGAATATCCACGACAACGTACCAATCATATTGGTATAAGAGAAGTTTTCTTTGGGGTATCTATGGGAAGTTGCAAGATCCAGGAGTTGGCTTAAGAAATAAGTTGTAGAACCCTAGCCATGGTGAATGAGTCCATTAATAAAAACTCTATCGATGTAACATAAAATGGATTTGTGAGGCTAGAAGACAAAATCATTAATATATCTCACAACATGGACCTCTTCATGGTGGGTCTAGATAACAATTTTAGACCTTTCATGCAGGTTGGTGTCTCTAAATTAGAAGTTGGATTGGATGAGAAACCTCGAGATAGTGAAGACCCAGAAAAGGAGTCGAAAAAAATCCCAAGAAAGAGAAACCAATTTCTAATGCCATCACTCATTCACAAACTCTATTTAAAATGGAACCAAGGGTGGATATCAAGCCATGTCAATGTGAGATCAATGTTGTTAAGTTGAATCATTGGTTGTAATGGTTAGAAGTGTATTTCAATGTACATAATATGGATGAAGAGAAGAAAATTTCAATTGCATGATTGAAACTAGAGGGACATGCACTAATCTAGTGGGAAAGCCACACAAAGACACTTAGGCTAGAGGGTGATCCACTAGTAACTAAGTGGGAGGTGTTTAAAAATCTCATCAAGTCCCAATTCTATCCTATTGGGTATGTATAGGACCAATGGATTTATTAGCATCACTTCAGGTAGAAGAAGGGTGAGAATGTGCACGAGTAAACCACTGAGTTCGGGAAAATGGTTATCATGTTGTATATATCTCTAAGAACCTACAAATACTCCTCGAGTATTTGGGGAATATACATATCCATTTGAAAAATCAAGTGATGCTCTCCTAAAAAGGACCGGTGATGAGGATTGTGTGCAAGTACAATACTCGGAGAACATAGGCCATAATAAAGGAAAACCAAGTGATTATAAACAAAAACACCACCAAGACTCTTCCAAGGAGGGGAAGAAGAAGTGGAAAGCAAAAGATAAGAAAATGATAGCTATTGCATATCATTGCAAGGTTCCAAATAACCACTACAACCATTGTAACATTGATGTTCAAACCAAAGATAAGTTTTGGAATCTACATTCATCCCTGAATCCAAAGTACATTAAGAAGGATTCCAAGAAGAATAATTTGTTGGGAATGGATTCGGGAAACTAGGTAGAAAGCAGCTTGAATGTGGATGTGAAGATTGTATTCACTTCAGTGCAGAAGGAGGTAAATATGAGTAACCTTCATCATAACGAAGAGAAGGAGATGAAAAAATTCTTCCATATTAAGATCTGGGTCAAAAATACCAAGTTAGATGCTCTATTCGATCCTAATTCATGGGCCAACCTCATAGTAGACGATCTAGTCATCAAGATTGGGTTGTAGGTTCATGATCATTAGAGCCCATATCCATTTGGATGGGTGAATAAGGATGTAGATACCAAAGTCACAAAACAATGTAAGATCAAGTTTGCTATAAGTGTGTGTTTTATTGATGAAGTAGAGTTAGATGTAGTACCCCTTGATCTGTGTGTTTTAGTGTTTGGAAGCCCCTATATGTATATGAGGGATGTGATCTTCATGAAAAGAGAAAAACAATACAACCTAATCAAGGATGGGAAATCTTACATCATCAATTCACAAAAAGATAAATCAAATATATCTCTGGTAAGTGCCAACAAAGCCAAACAAGTTGATTAGTTCTAGCCAGAAGCATGTATTACATGTCTTAAGAGATAATTGGCGAGGGGAGGAATTGGTAATATTAAAGGAATCCCTAGAGGGATCTACCAAAGATTAGAAAAAATAGTTTGAGGAGTTGTTGAGGTGTAAAAAGGAGTGTTCCAAGAGCCTAAAGGGTTTCCACCTAAGAGGCAAGTGGAGCACAAGATATAGTTGGTGTCTGACTCCCCATTACCAAATATTGGGTTGTATAGAAAGTTTGTTCTAGAATTAGATGAAGTGAAGAAATAGTTGCAACAGTTGTTGGAGCAGGGAGTAATTTGACCAATCAATTCACATTGTGGATCACCTATCATCATAGTACCCAAGAAGGACTGGACTTAGTGAATGTGTATCGACTATAGACATTTGAGCAAGATCATACTCAAGAATCAATACCCCGATCCTAGGATCAAGGATTTTTTAGATTAGTTGCAGCATGCCAAGTACTTCACCAAGTCGGATCTCAAATTGGGATACCACTAGGTATGTGTTGAAGAAGAAGACACATGAAAAACTTCCTTCAGGATAAGGCAAGGTCTATATGAATGTATGGCCATGCCTATTACCCTTCCCCTATGGTTTTATGGTTTTCTTTTTCTCTCCGGTTTTCAGGTATAGCCTACCTCTAAGCTAGCATTCTTTTAAAGGTTGGTCGAATCAACTAAAGGTTTGATCGAATCATTAAGGTTGGTGGCAAGCGGTTTAGGTAATGCACCAACTACATTTATGTAGCTAATGAATGATGTATTACATCCCTATTTATATTCTTTTTTAATAGTGTATTTGGATGACATATTGGTTTATAGCTCTACTTGGGAGGATCACATATCACATCTCATGTAGGTGTTTGTGACTCTAAAAAGCATTAGTTGTCAGTAAATATCAAGAAATGTGAGTTTTCTCAGCAATCATTAGTGTATTTAGGGTACATTATCAGTGGAGGGGAACTCAAGATAGACCCCACGAAGATGGAAGCCATCATCAAGTGGTT
Source organism: Picea mariana (assembly GCA_032191745.1). Lineage (NCBI taxonomy): Eukaryota > Viridiplantae > Streptophyta > Pinopsida > Pinales > Pinaceae > Picea > Picea mariana. The sequence continues at coordinate 163,301 of JASDQU010100098.1, forward strand.
GGTTCCTAGGTTAGGATCTTTCTTGGGGAAACTCAATACCTATGAAAGCTCATAGAATCCTTTTCAATGGTAGTTGCACCAATCTATGTTATAATAGACAATGGTAAGAGTTTACAGTGGAGAAAGAATCGGCGGAAATATTTTGATGAACTAAAACAAAAGATCAATCAAGCACCACTTCTTTCATTGCCTAACTTTCAGAAGCCCTTCTAATTGGAGACAAATGCGAGTGGATATTCTATGGGAGCAATCCTGATGCAGGAAGGTAAGCCAACATTCTATCATTTTGAATTGTTTCATGGGGGATTCCTAAACTACCCTACATGTGATCAGGAACTCTATGCCCTCGTTCAAGTTATTAAGAAGTGTAAGAACTATATAATGGGTAAGGAAACCATTATCCACATTAATCACTAGCCACTACATTGTTTGTAGGCCCAAAGTATATTCAAAAAACCAAGCATTACAAGTGGATGGAATTTTTGCAGCAATTTTGTCTAGTCATCAAATATAAGAAGGGAAGCACTAATATGTTGGTGGAAATGCTTTCAAGGCCACCCATATCCAAGATTATAGATTTTGGAACTCTTATGCACTTGGATCCTTTTACCCATGATGCATAAAAAAAGGTATACATAGAAGATACAGACTTCATAGAGGTGTTTCAACAGCTATAGGTCCAAATTCATGTAGAAGAAGGTGACGATAAGTCTAACTATCATCTCCAAAATGGGTTGCTCTACAAGCTAGATAAGCTCTATGTTCCTAAAGGTGAAATATTGAAACTTATCAAAGAGGATCACACCTGCAAGGTTGTTGGACATTTTGGTGTTGGGAAGACAATTGCCAACATACAAAGGTATGTGTATTATCTCAGAATGCAAGAAAATATAGCTCGATATATTAGAGGATGCATGATTTATTGTACCAGCAAGCCCGGTAATAAAAAGAAAGGTTTTTACCATCCTTTACATATACCCACTCAACCTTCAAAAAGAATTTCCATGGATTTTGTCGGTGGTTTTCTAACAACTATGAATGGACATGACAATATTTTTGTGGTAGTTGAGAGATTCAACAAGATGTGAATTCTCATGCCTTGTAAAAAGGCCATCAAAGGACAAGAAGAAACAAACATGTTCATTGAATAGGTTTGGGTGCACTTTGGGATACCAAGGAGCAACATATCAGACAGGGACACAGGATTTCCCAGTGCCCTTTGGACTACACTTTGGGAAATAATCGACACAAAGTTGAAGAGATCTATAACATTCCATCTACAAACAAATGGGTAGACATAAGTAGTTAACAGGACTTTGGTTCAAATTTTGAGGGGTTATAATGAGAAGCATCCAAATACTTGGGATGAAAACTCTATCTACATTCAATGCTCTTATAATGTAGCAGTGCATACTTATATTTGTAAGTCCCCTTTTGAGACTTGTTGTGAATATTTTTTAAATTTACCCTTGGATGTTGTCTATGGATAGCAAGGAGGAGTGAGGGAAGACATAATAGGAGAAGCGTTGAAATAAGAGAAATTTATTGGAAAGATTAGGCAAATCCATTTTCAAGTACATGAAATGCTAAAGAAGTTGCAAGAAAGTATAAGTCCTAAGATGATCAGCACAAAGCCGAGAAAACATTTAACGTGGGAGATAGAGTTTGATCAAGATGAACAAGGAAAGAATACAAGGTCCTAGTAATAATATTAAGGTGTCTTCATATGGTCCTTTTGAGGAATTGGGGAAAGTGGGTGATAATTCCTATAGACTCAGTCTACCCCCATACATGCACATTTACTCAATAGTGAATGTGGAAAATATGAAACTCCATGAGCCTTCCATGTTGAATCAGGAAATTGGGTTGTAATTCCTAACTACTTTATAATACATAGCACTAAAATATCAGGTTGAGTTGGCAAAAGATGCAGTTTTGTACAAGAAGTCTAGAACTACCAAATAGGGGTAGCATGACCTTTGATAGATCAGGTTGAAAGGACAATTTCCAGGCAATTAAAAATGGTAATCTAAGGAGAAGGTCGAGGAAACATTTCCTCACCTCATCTAGTAAAATCTTTTGGGGACCAAACCCTCCCCTAAATGGGGACTAAAATCCTCCATTTTAATGGCAGGTCCTAGTTTTTAATTTATAGTATGGAACCTTCCAAATCCATTTTAAAGCATCGAATGGTATTTTTAGGGATCAAAATTTTGTGAGCATGGCTCCCAATTCCTTGATATTTCTATACACACCAAGACCTTTCCAACGGTGTGAAAATCACCTCAATTGAAGCTCGTATGCAGAAGTTATGCCTCCGGAAATTTGACCTACCTTATTGACCACCATGGTACTGATTTGATGCCACATTAGCCCCCGTTACTCACACATGTGGGGATAGCCACGTGTGTACTTTCAGGAATATTCTAAAAGGTACAAAACCTAACACTAATTGAGGGTTTAGACATACAAAAAAAACTAATCCTAGATATCTATCAAGCTCTGTTAAATATTGGGTCACTAGGAGGAGAAAGGGTTCCATTTTTTAGAACTGTACATGTTCCATAATTGAGTTGAGAATCTAGGTGTGGGATTTGAGAGCATAACAAAGAAGGAATAATATTATCTAGCAGTCATTCATGCCACAGTGTCACAGGCTACTCCATAATGATTGCCTCTTTCTTTGCATTTGCATGTTCATAACTGAAGAGAGGAGAGTAGAGCATAGGCCTCACCTTCTAGCTAGTTTTTCTCCTACTTTGGGCTTCCCAAGACACATCTTGTGTTCAATTTTTCAAATGGTGTGTTCATTTGTTGTTTTTTCATTTTCATATTTCAACTATTTTCATAAATTTGAGCAATAAGCTAGTTTTAATAAATCTAATATCTAAGGAAATAAACCGACATAATAAAATATTTTAGTATTACAAGATTTGTTGTGACGAATTGTTCCATTGGAATATCTATGATAGTTTACATATCATATTGGTATGAGATAATTTTTATTTAGTGTATTTTTGGGAAGTTGCAAGATCTAGGAATTGGATTAGGAAGGAAGTCACGGAACCCTAGATATGGCAGATAAGTCCATTAATAACAACCCTTGGGATATAGTAAAAGAGAGATTTGCAAGGATGGAAGAGTGAATCTCTTATATCTCTCGCAACATGGCCCTCCTCATGGAGACCGTAGTGAAAAATTTCATACCTTTTGGGGAGGTTGGTGGCTCTAACTAAAAAGTTGGATTGGATGAGAAACCAGAAGATAGTGAAGACCCAAAAAAGGAGTAAAAAAAGAGCCTGAGAAAGAGAGCCCAAATTCCAGTGTCATCACTCCTTCACAATCTCTATCTAAAATGGAAGAAAATGTGAATATCAAGCCCTATCAAGGTGAGATAAATGTTTCTAAGTTTAATCATTGGTTTCATTAGTTAGAAGTGTATTTCAGTGTCCATAACATAGATGAAGAGAAGAAATTTTCATTTTCCCGATTGAAACTAGAGGGTAATGCAATAACCTGGTTGGAAAGCCACATAAAGATAGTTAAGATAAAGGGTTATCCACCAGTAACTAAGTAGGAAGTGTTTAAAACCATCATCAAGTCTCAATTCCACCCTATTGGGTATGTAGACAACTAATGGATCCATTAGCATCACTTCAGGAAGAGGAAAGGTTAGAGTGTGCAAGAGTACATCATTGATTTCAAGAAGATGTTGATAATGTTGGGTACCTTTACAAAGAACCCATATGTACTCATCAAGTATCTGGGGGGGTCTACATAGTCATTTACAAAAGCAAATTATCCTCTTCGAAAAAAGGATTGTTTATTAGGCTTATGTGCAAGCACAATACTTGGAGAACATAGGCCATAAGAAAGGGTAGCCAAGTGGCTCTAATAAAAAATATCACCAAGACTCTTCCCGGGAGGGGAAGAAGAAGTGGAAAGGAAAAGACAAGAAAATGACAGCTACAACACATAAATAAAAGGATCTAAGCAACCATTACAACCATTCTAATATTTATGGTCACACCAAAGATCATTTTTGGAAGCTACATCTAGAGTTGAATCCAAAGTATTGTAAGAAGGATGCCAAGAAGAAGAACCCAATAAGGCATGGATAAGGGAAACTGGGTAGAAATAAGCTCGAATTTGGATGAGAAGATTTTATGGAATTCAATACAAAAGGAGGTGAATCTTAGTATACTTCATCATGAGGAAGAGAAGGAGATGAAAAAACTCGTCCATATTAACATCCAGGTCAAAAACACCAAGGTAGATGCTCTATTAAATTTTGGATCACAATCCAAACTCCTAGAAGATGATCTTGTCAACAAGATTGGGTTAGAGGTCCATGGTAACCCAATCCCATATCCATTGGTATGGGCGAATAAGGATGCAGAGATCAAAGTCACTAAATAGTGTAAGCTCATTATAAGTGCATTTTTTATTGATGAAGTGGCATTAGATGTAGTACCCCTTGTCATGTGTGGTGTAGTGTGTGGTAGCCCCTACTGTTTGAAATGATATCCCATATGTTGGACTGCAAAATCCCATCAATTCTTAAATAAAAGAGTGAAGAGAGATTTAACTGAATAATTCATAAGGAAAAAGACTTGCTAATGTTTTACAAATAGGGTAGCAAGCTAATTGGGCTTCATTGTGGGGAAAAATCCATAGTTAAATTCACTTGAGCCAAAGTCTTGAGATGGGTGACCTCTTGAGAAGTCTTGGTTACCAAGTGCAAACCTTGGAGGTGATGATTGATGCTATGTGATTCTTTTTTCTAGTTCCAAACCCACTTGTTCATCCCTATGAGAATCACCCAATGCAATGATTTCTAAGTGGATTATTCAAAATAATGGGAAATAGGTCAGTTTCAACTAATACTCATGGATATGGGTCATAGATTAATGAATTTCTCTATGTAGATATCCTAAAAATGATATCTCATATGTTGGATTGTGGAATCCCCTTGATGCTTAAATAAAAGAGTGAAGGGAGGTCTAATTGAATAGTTCATATGGCATAAGAATTGCTAAGGTTTTGCAAATGGGGTAGCAAGCTAAGTGTGGTTGATTGTGAAGGAAAATAAACATTTAAGCATGCTTGAGCCAAAGTCTTGGGATGGGTGACCTCCTAGGAATTCCTAGTTATCAAGTGAAAATTTAGGAGGTGATGATTGATGATATGTGATTCATTTTTCTAGTTTCAATCCTACTTATTCACCCATGCGAGCATCACCCAATGCAATGAGTGCTAAGTGGATTATTCAAAATCGTAATAAATTGGTTTGTCGCGACTAAATCATGGATATGGATCATAAATTAATGACTTACTCTACGCAGATAATACCAAAAATGGTATCTCATATGTTGGACTATGGAATCCCCTCAAAGTTTTATTATTTTAAAGTCCCAACCGTGGATAAGAAAACCCTTGCAGACTGAATTAAAATATAAAATCATAATTTCACTACTGATAATTTTTTATCTCATGAAGAGTATACAGAAATCAAGATTGAGAAACAAATCAATGCCAAGGAGACGTCTATAGGTTCAGTTGAAGTTCCATCAATGGCTATTGAAGAAGCCACATGTCAATGAAAGGATGTTGACACACTAGTGAATACAAAAATATCAAATATCAACATGAAAACACAAAAAACCATGAGATTATAATTTTGATATCATGAAGGATCAACTTACTGAGATATTGTATCAATGCCTAAATTATAAAAGTAGTAGCACACAAGGATCAATGTACCAATGTCCAAAGTTACCTAACCAAAATCAAGATTTTAATTACATACCTAATGTTGGGTATATGTTATATTCTTTGAACATAGTACAATGGAATGGGGGGCATAAGGTGGGCCCAAAGGGCCCTATAAATTAGGCCCAAAGGACCCCATAATCACACCCGAAGGGCCCTGTAATCATGTCTGAAGGGCGTCGTCAAACAAAAAAACATCGATAGGATTTTATCGAGCAACTTATCTTGGTATGGTTATCTCCTTTGGTGGTTTTATGGCACATGGTTTTTTGGTCCCTGGTAATGTAATTTCAATAAAGGAACTATGGTTGAGTTCTAATCCAAGTTTAATGGATTATAGGTTTTTGGATGTCGTTGGATCATGTATATATATATATATATATATACATGAATATGATGAATAAGGATTAGAGGTGTGACTCTAAACAGGTTGTTGGTTTTCCCGGTTTAGGTTTCAAGGTTAAATCTCTATGTATATGTGTGAATGCAATTGTGTTATTTTTCTGTTTTTAAGAATCTATGTGTGTATTGCATTACTATAAAAGGTTTAAAACTTACATTTGGTATCAGAGAATTTATTGGCTTCAGGGGGGTGCCTTTGTGCTAAGGGTTTATATCAGGTCTATGATAAACCTCGTTACAGTGGGATCTATGCGGTATCGATTCTTGTGGTGAAAAGAAATGGCTAGCAGTTAATAGATAAAGATAAAAAAAAAATGGGAAACATTTTGAGCTGTGAAAGCTCAAGATGGAAGATCTATTGGTAGACAAATATCAATGGGTTGTTGTATATCTAGGAACTGCACCTACAAGAATTTCAATAGAAGAATGGGAAAATTTGGATCAGAAGGCAAAGAGTACGATCTAATTGTGTCTCTTGGATTCATTTATATCAATCTAAGTCCCTAGTAAAAAAATTGTTCTTGCGGAATAAGTTGTACAACCTAAGGATGAAAGATGGAATCTCAGTGACAAAGCATTTGAATGCCTTCAATACTATGGTAAGTCATTTATTGTCTGTTGATATTAATATTTATGATTTATATAAATTTATCAGTTTATTGTGCTCGTACCAAACTCATGGGATATTTTGGTCGTGGCCATAGGGAGTAATGCAACTACTTTAAGTTTCGATGATGTGGTATCATCCTTGTTGTCAGAGGAGATGAGGCGGAAAAACATGGAACATCAGAGCACGGATCCCTTATTTGTAACAGAATGCTCCCAGGAAAGAAATAAAAACAAGTCCTCAAGTGGGAGATCTTAATCTAGAGGTAGATCTAAATCTCCAAGAAAATTTGTAAAGGTATGTTGGAGATGTGGAAAAGAAGGGAATTACAAGAAACAATATAGATCAAAAAGTGTTGAGAGAGGGAAGGGATCCGATGATTCCCCTTATACAGAAGCAAAAAACTTTGCAGATGAAGGAGACGATGTGTACTTGGCTTCTTCAAGCACACTTGTAGATTATGAGGCATGGTTGGTTGACTCGGGTGCATCTTTTATGTTAACACCTACTATGTTCTACCTAGTTGTATCCCTCATTCATTCCTAATTTGTATTTAAAAATTTATATAAGTTATTAAAATCTTTAGCATTTTGTTAAAAGTTTAATAGCTTACCTTAAGGGGTTTTTGTTGGTTGTGGAGCCTGATTATCTTCCTGATGCAGAGGTTCTTTGCTTTTAGCCGTGTCTATACCCCATGAAG
>JASDQU010100098.1:173460-224953 GCA_032191745.1 Picea mariana
TACATTTGCAATTCACAAAGTTCCGGTGCTATCATCCGATACAGAGTCTTGGAAATTGGTTCTGCACCAGGTTTTAGCTCAATAGTAAAATCAAACTCCCTCTCAGGAGGTAACCCTGGTAACTCATTCGGAAAAACATCCTTAAATTTTGACAATACCGGGTACTGATCTAATGAGGGTCCACTACATATAGTCGACACCCTTGCCTCAAGCATCGCTTAACCTTCATAGTTGAGATAAAGCGTAATGACACCTTTCTCCGTACACCTTGGATCTCTACTGGCCTTCCTTCATCGTCGACACAAAGCACCCTTTTTGCGAAACAATCTACCAAAGCTCGATGAGCTTCTGACCAATCCATTCCAATGATTAGGTCATATGCCCCGAGAGCAGTAACGTATACCTTCAACCTGGTAGTACACACTCCCAAGTCTACTATACAATTATCAATGCTCGGTCCTACCGCTTGTTTTTCCCTCGAAGCCATCTCGACTTGTTTAAAGTCATCGTGCTCGTAGGCTGCCAACCCACTCTTTTCTAATGCAGATGGTGAAATGAAACTATCTGTCGCACCAGAATTAAATAAAATCTTAACATTGATATGATTTAGTGTACCTGATGACTCCACCACCGTGGATTGATGTTCGGCCTGGCGATTATTAACTGCTGCGTGAATCTGGTGGCTGCTACTTGCTCTTCCCATCGGGGCCTTTCCTTCTCTATGCACAAATCCTGATTGTAACTCTGGGCAATCACACTGGTAATGGGGTCCTCCACATCCCCAACATGTAACATGAGATTGAACCTGCGCACTGTTCTGTGACTGTCTCTGAAATGAGTTCCTTCCCCTGGAACCCCTGCCCCTACTAGCTGCTTCCTGAGATGGCCGTGGACTTGCCTGCGTTGTTGGTGATGAACGAGATGCTGCACTCACTGCCATTGAAATCCCTGTGGCTACTGTCCTTGGTGCGACTCTATTACCATATGGAGGTGGCCTTGAGCCCCCTCCCCTGGGAAATGTCCTAGGGGCCTTCCCCACGAATCCAAGACGATGCGGAAAGGTCGGTCTCGTACCTCCAGTTAAGTTCATGTGTTCCTCCGCATAACGCGCATTTTCCATAGCTTCCACTACTGAAGACTGTTTCCACATCCGCACCATAGCCCTTATCTTAGGGTTTAGCCCATAGAAGAAGCATTCTGCCAATCGTTGGTCATCATCCATATATGAAACATATTTGACCAATTCCATAAACCTAATCTCATATTTTTCTACGATTATGTTTCCCTGTACTAGAGCATGAAACGCTCCTACCTGTTGTTCCTCATAGTAAGCTGGCAGATATTTCCTTCGGACCTCTCTTCGAAACGTTCCCAAGATACGGTGTCTAGGGTAAGATGCAGTTGTCTTTCCAGGTTGCCCCACCAGTTCAAGGCACTGTCTCTTAACTGAAAAATCGCTATCTTCGCCTTTGAGGTAGATGCATAGTCCCTTAAGGCAAAACACCTTGTCATGCCTTCCAACCATGCTTCCACACGTTCACTGGCGCGACCCCCGGCAAACTCCGGAAGTTTGATCTTCTGCAGTTCTCTAGTGATGTCTTCGGGTGGAGGTCCTCCCCCTGAATCCCTCGACACTTCTAGATTACCCGTTCCAGATGGTGGGGGTTCCACTTCGATCCCTGTTGGTTGACACCCCTTTAAAGTCTCATTTATGGCCTCCAAAGAGCGCAGTATGAGAGCTAGTTCTGACGATGGTGGCGGCGGCACTGGCGGTCCCTGCGACGATGCCCCTTTACCTCGATTTCCTCGAGTCCTGACCATCTTGTAAAATTTAACCTGCATCAACCAAAGTTATCAGGGTGAGTTCAAGGACGTTTCATATTTGTGCAACTTAAACTAGAAAACAGGGTTAGGCGTAAGTTTTTTTTACTTGTCTTTAAACAAACGTTACTCTCTTTAGGGGAGGTGGCTAGGTTAGGGCTAAAGGGTCTAAGATTGATTTCTTCGCCTAAGAAAACTATTGACTCCTTTGCCTGGTAGCTACGCTAGCACTGTACCACCCTCGCCTATTCCTCAAACTTACCTTCCTAGTGCGTATGCAACCTCCTTCCCGCTTGTCCTAGTCTAAGTCCTTACCCTTCAGTTTAAAACTAATTAACCACTTTAATTAGTTTAAATATGAATCATAAAATTAAATATAATTTAAACATTAATTACTAATGATTAATTATACTAATAAAATATGCTCACTTACCTTGATTAATTATATTCTTATAACATAAAATATTTAATTTAATAGTTAAAACATATAATATTCTTAAATAATTAAAGTCTAAGCAAATTTTTATTTAATTTTTTTTCTTTTTTTCTTTTTTAAGGTTATTTTAAACTAAATCAAAGCAATTTTAAATTTTAAATTTAATTACATAATTTTTATTTTTTTTAATAATAAATAAATAAATAAAATAAACAAAATAAATAATATTTACAACATAATTTACAATAAACAAAATAATAAAAAAAATAACTAAAATAACAATATGAATTAAAATAAATAATTTAAAAACAAAAAAAAAAAAAATGTTTTTTATTTTTTTATACACTAAAGCGTGGGCACGCATGAAGCCCACGTGCCCTGTGCTCGTTTCCCCCCCTCCACTTTCCTTAACCTAAACCTACACCTCCCACAACCACTCTGAACAACTAGCCATTTGTAAGAACTACGCCTGGTTCCGATGGCTCCTCTGTGGCTTTGGCCCTGGCCTGCGGGTATGCTACCTTGTGCACTGGACTTTGTGGTGTTACTTGTTTTTTTTTTTTCACTGACCTGTGTGTTGGTTGCAGGTCACATGGGCTGGTGCATTTAGCAAATAACAAGCCCCCCCCGTGGGTTCTTCCTTCATCGAGGCTTGCGCTTAGTACTCATGCGCAGTGCTTTGGTTCGTTGATACATGCACAGTGGTGCATCTTCTGCGTAGTGGCTTGCTTGGCGCAGGCGTTTGGCTTTGATTTGTGGACGTGCCAGAGTGGTTATTGGGTATGACTAGAAATCATGTGGGCTTTGCCCGCGCAGGTTCGAATCCTGTCGTCCACTCCTGCTTGGCCGTAACTATTATAGAAACGGTCGATATGTCCGAGTGGTTAGGGAGACAGACTTGAAATCTATTGGGCTTCGTCTGCGCAGGTTCGAACCCTGCTGTCGATGAACTTTTATGAAAATTTATTTGAATAGAGTTTTACAGGCTTGAAATCTGTTTTATTAACATTTGTTCAAATCCGATGGAGGTTATCGGATGCTTTTTTTGTTTGTTTGTAGTGCACCCGTTTTGGGCCCTTCTCGTTAGCTCCTCCTCCTTGTAACTTTATGCCTGGTGCTTGGGCGCTCGTTCTCAACTGAGTCGTGTTGTGTTGGGACTTCGGTTGGATATAGCTAGCCTGGAGATTGAACGCGAAGGGTAGCTGGCCCAATAATAATAATAATTTTTTATTACTTTGAAATGCTTTTAAAATTTCAATTTTTTTTTTGTTGTGGCGATGGTTTTATGGAAGATTTTAAAGTCATGAGGGCTTGCGCTTGTTGGTTGAATGTGCTTTTTAGAAGGTTTACTATTTAATTTGGCGTAGGAGGACGGGATTCTTAAATGTTTTAGGTTTTATCTAGCTGGCCTGTAGGTACGGGATTCAAAACTTTACTCTCTTCCTGGTATGGAATCTATCTACCTTTCTATATTTATTTGATTTAATCGGAAGTCTCTGTGTAAGCAGTGAGGGATCGATTCCAGTTGTTGCTGTTTGGTGGTCCCTAGGCGCAACAAAGGGTTTTCCTTTCTCAAATCTTAGGGTTTCAAGGGTTTCTTTGTTTTTTTTTTTCTACCCTTTTATGGTTTCGTGTTTTCTCTGTGTTGGAATTGTGTCCGTGTGTTTTCCTTTTACGGCGAAGGGTCGTATTTGGATTGCAACATAATAAATAACGATTTGCTCTTATTTTGACACTACCGTCATTTTTGTTGTAAAATACCCTCTCGTGCCAGACCTTTGTGGGCTGAAAACCATTGGCTTAGGAATTGTGCCTGAGGGGTCTCTATTCTGCCGAATTGCATAGGTCTTGCATCTGTCCTTGTCTGCCTCCATATTTGACAAACTGCCTTTGATGAGTTAACTTGGAGGCATCACAAGATCGCACAACAAATTGGAAGATTTAGCATGACAACATGCTATTGGGAAACTAAACTCGGGTCTCCGCAAAGATAGGACACATAATATGGCCCTTGACCACAACCCACCTAATAAATTTTTTTTTTATACTGTGATTCATGGGGATTCCTTCCCTCTTCTCTGCCAAAGAGGGGTGGGGGTATGCATTTACCATGCCCCTTGGCGTCCCTTATATGTGTTTCCCGTGTCTGTCGGGAATGCCCATTTCATGTCCCTGGGGCATTCATAGCATACAAGGAATGTTCTGGAGATTTTTGGATGTCGTTTGAACCTGGTAGAGGGATGTCCACAGGCTCGTGACTACGTGCCACCGAAAGTTACCAAAAAAAAAAAAACACATTTTTTTTTCTTCGAATTCTTCTTTACTGCATCTAGAGAAAGCCAAGTGCTCTTACAAATTGGAGTGGAAGATATGTGTCAGGTATGTTTATAATGTTAATCAAATAAAATACAAAATCTCTTTTTTTTTTTGTTCAGCAGATTCAAACTATTTATTGACTTTTTATTATTTTAAAACGTTAATTTAATGATTTATGCAGTTGGGAGGCAGATGATGATTCCATTGTGAGTTTTCCAACTGTTCACATGAAGAAAAGACTACCCATCCGAGTCAATAAGATCATTTCTCACTTCCAACTGTACATAAAATATTATTTCTGTTTTGACAAATATATCATATAAATTAAGGTGAGATGATTCTTATTCCTCTTTTCCTTAAAGCTGTCTCCATAAATAAATTTGGTTTTCAAATCAAAACAGATCATTAATTTGAGTTTCAGGGTTGTTTACAGGACACATAGCTTAGCTTTCCTCCAAAATTAAGAGGATGGGTGGGTAGGTGGCCCTTTGGTCCCAGATTTTAAACTACATCTCTGATACCATGTGTAGGGACCTAAATTAATTATGCCTAAGAAAATTCATAAATTTAAACAAATAAGATTACTTCGACGCATAAACAATAAGTAATTTCTTTCATTCAGCATATAAACAATAGAAATTTAAATTTACGAACAACATGCTAATAATTTACATAATCATCACATAACTCAACAAATTCAGAAATAAAAATACCTCTGTCTGATGCTAAATTCCCGCTTATCTGGTTGTCCTCCCTACTGCTCTGTCCAATCTCTGCCTAATGCTCTGACCAAACCCTGCCCAAAACCGACTAACCACCCAACCAACTAAGAGCAGCCTTTCCGTCTCCCTAGCTCCAGGATTCCGTGAGGATTCCTAGCCCCCGAGCCCAAAACTCCCAGCAACGTAGTGGCCCCTGCAACAGTTCACCCAATCTCCAAAACCAGAAAATATCCCCCAAACCAGGAAATACAGTCCTCCCCCCCAAAATAATGCTTCCTCCCCAAATTTTCATAATAATCTCCCGTAAACCTCTGCCCAGTCATATATCCCCCTCATTCACCGACTCCTCCATTATTTAAGGCCACCCACCTTATCCCCCCATTTACTCCTTCTCCCCTGTCATACGTAAAGTCTTATAATAAATACATTAAAGTCCATTTACTACCTTATCCCCTATCATACGTAAAGTCTTATCATAAATAAATTGAAGTTATTAAGCCTTGAATTCTTTATCCAAACCTTAAATGTGTTAAGTACTCAATTAATTAATTAATCAAAACAATTAATTAATTAATTAATTTTATTAATAGTTAATCATTACTTAACTAATACGCGTTAAGATAGTTAATTACTTAATTAACTTTACTTGATAACCCTATGCAACTATTTAACTAGGGTTGTTACATGTTTTTCGGTTCCATCTATAGTTGATTTATCTGATGAAGACAGTGGCCTCTCTTCTCCTTTCTTTGCTAATGTCCCTGCTTGATCTTTGGTCTGGGTATCTAATATATCTATCTCCGGGATATCTTCTTTTTGAGTTGAGACCTCAGATTTCTCTAAGTTTTCCAGGGCTTCTTGTTTGCTAGAGCTTACGACTTTTGGATTCTGGGTCTTTGTTTGATGTGTAGCTGGAGAGATTGGGTTTTCCCCTTGTAACACTTTCAGAGGACTATTTCTTCGGTGATTTTGGAAGTTGTAAAAATCAATCATTTTATTAGGTGATAGAGCTCGAACTCTGCTAAGAAATTATGGGTAAGATTTCTCCCCTCGGAACATTTTGTCATGCGGGGACTCTTCATGTTCGTACTTTTTAAGATTGCAACTGGCCATATGGTTACCCACGACCTTCTGCGGGGCATTATTCTTGACTTCAATGTTAGCCAACTTTATTTCTTCTAGGGCCGCAGCCTCCACTTTGGAGTGGCCGAAATCCAATAAAGAAAATGCACCAATCTGTAAGGGAAAAGATGGCCATACCTTTTTCTGCACTGCTTTGAGTTCTTTGCTAATCCCACCAAGTACTGTTTGTCGTGCGACCTCGCGGCACACCAGTCGGTCTGGTAAAAATTGCAATAAATCATATGGGGTAATTGAACAACTTAAAGCTCTGATATAAGATAAGTGTTCCTCGATGTACTAGTCTGCCACTTTATCCAGGTTAGCAACAACTGTGTATAAAATTCTAGGAGGTGGGTGACCAAATATAGCAGTGTGCATCAACACCACTACCCAATTACATATTTCATAAAATAAATCCCTCGCCTTGTCTTCCCAGATTTTTGAATGATAAATATGAATTGGTTTTGCACTATCTGGAGTCCAGCTCCAGCCCATCAGTGGGAAAGGCATCATGAAACAGATGGCGTCCATAATATAAGCTGACATGAAGAATGAAGTTGATTTCCCTTTGTCTTTCTTTGCCTGGTATTCTGTAATTTCACTAGCCAGACCGTCCGACAATATCTTGGCGAGGTCGAAAGAATATCCTTCTGCTACTGTGTGTATAATGGGTACCCATGGTAGAAAGAAATGGGTTGTGTTCTCTTTTCCATAGAGTCTACACATCATCATGGCTATATACATGAACTATGGTTCTAGCGATGAGATTGAGTATATGTCGTGAGAATCGGCTCTGAACTTTTCGAGGCGTGAACACCAATCCTTGATCAATTCAGAAAGACTCTTTCCATATTGGTCACACTCCTTCTTGTGAAAATTCACTAAGAAACTGGCATTGTAAACGAAGTTTGGTGTTGAAGACAATTTATACATCACCTATATGTGTTCTGGCCGAAATGACCCAATGACTACCTTCTGAGAATTGAAAATAGTTCTAGTTGGGATATCCACATGATCCAGTGCCCATTTAATCATGTCATCGTAGGGTAAAAGACTCGGCCTTGTTGCTACCTTATGCATCTCTGACTGAGCAATAGTTTTGTATTTGGTAGATAAGTCTTCCTTTTCGTTGTCGCTTGAATCATCAGGGCAATTTACCAGTTCGTACTGTAGGATGTTAAATCCATTCATCCAGGTTTTAACTGTGTTTATACTTCTGGGTGAGGTGTCAGAGATAACCTCTGAACTCTGGCCTGAAATCTCACTAGTTGCTTTAGCTGCTTTTCGTGGCGGCATGGTAGCAGTTCTTAAAAACCTGCTATTTTTCACAGAAAATGCACAGGACTGAGTATCTCGTTAAGCAAGCTCTACCAAAATATGAATGTAATTGAAAATGAAAAATTCTTTCTTGCCTTAGACGCCTCGACCTACATATACCTTTACTGACAATGCATTTAATTCTTTTAATAAAAAGATTTGGGCATTAAAGCCTTATTTGAAATCATTTCCCCAGGCTGGTCATTTAATAACATTAATGCTCAATTTTCGTGATTGGGAAAGTATAAATCTAATTTGAAATCACCCATATCACAATCAACATAAACTCAACGGTTAAATTAAAATGTTTTATTTTGATAATAAATCGAGTTTATATGACTAATTAATTATGTTTAACCTTGATCCACTTCGAGATTTCGGGTCCCGTGCTATCCTACTTCTTTTCAAGCTATAATCCCAAACTGCGAAATCACGATTGATTAATTAATCTTAATCATGTTTAACTTTTGTAAATAATCGCGATTTATTAATGATTTCACGATTTCGAATGTCGAGAGTTTAAGTTATCATTCAAGGCAAGATTCCCGAAACATGAAGTTGCGATAAGATTAATTATCGTTAATTATTTTTTAATTATTCAATTAACCCGATTTAACTTAAGCTAGTTTCGCGACTTCGCATATCGAAACTTTGGGCTTCTTGATATGTCTAACTATTAGTATTGCAAAACCCCGAAACCCGATACTTTGAAAGCTGTCTTTAGTGAATTAGCTTTTTAATGAATGGGCAGCTCCATAACTTGAAAAGATTTTAGACCATTGGATTAATCAGAAGACATTATCTACGGTAGTATCCAAGTGCACACTTATCCTTATTTAAACAAAATGAAACTTTTTAAGTCTAATGTTTTTATAAAAATATCTATGTTTCAACATGGTCTAAGAAACTGTGACCCAAGGGCATCTAAGTCGTCAAAATCATCCGGGGATCACACCCAACTTGGGCCACACCAACCAACATGGTTATATTTTTTTGGGTGTCTCCTCCTCACTACAATGAGTTTCAAACCTTGGTCGCCTTACATAAGGAAACCCTCGAAATCTAATCACACTAGCGACATTTGACTGTATCATGTGAATATTTATATTAAAGCCAATTTACTTTATTTTGTAATTAATATATTTCAAATTATATTAAATGTTTTCAAAATAGTAAATGTTAACATTCAATAAATGAACATATTTAAAATATATAAAAATACGAAATATTATTCTTTTTATTTCTAATAGGACCATGTAAAATTTATTATAATATAATATTTTTTAAGTCATGAAATGTGTGACTTTTAATTGTTATTTGAAATTTGAAGTTTATATGATTTTTTTTTATAATAGTATGAAAATGGTTTAAATTTGGTGTTATTTTTTAATATTGGTATTGTAACACACCCAACCCCCTGAACCTTTTTAGGCTGGTGGGATGTCAAATTTCCTCTTCCTTTCATCCTTGGGCCTTGGGTTTGCACCCTCATTGCTCTTTGTCCATCGTCGCGTACACAAAGACTTCTCTTATCACAACATCTGACTATATAAGATCTACTCACTCAACACCCAATTTCCATGCATATCTACATCAGAAGGTTGCTACACAGACCGAGAGACAAACATTCCTAATCGAATGGATGAGATTCGCTCAACACAATCAGATCAACAGTTGACAGTGAATCGGGTTCTCAACACATCGAGAAAGTGGGTTACCTTGCCCACTTTTTCATCCCAACCAGAATTCTCCAATAGAATTGTTCTAATAGATCCAATGGTCCACGGTCAACGAAACCGACGACCCCAATCAAATCAGTACCTCGAACTGTGTGACGGCTAATGCCTCGCCCATCTGTCATATGACACGTTAGTAGGTTGGGTCCTCATTAAATCTAATGGATGTGGTTAAATCAGAACACCTCCCTCTCGGATCTACGATTCCTACCCACTTGGGGTCCTTTGCCCTCAAAATGCACCTACTCCAAGTGATCACGAGAATTTCCAATCAGTTCTTCTCTGATGGAAGTCCTCCAACAGATCCGATGGTCCTCGAATCATCACTTCTCACAGTTAGGGATCACTCGGAACCCCACAACTGCACGATATTTACCGACACCACTCTTCGACTAGGTTTTCTTCCTCAAAATGGATCGTTCCAGATCCAACGACTGTAAACCCATCGATACCATCACCGATAGATCTATGGTCCTCTGGTCAAACCTCTCTTAGGCCTTCCTCCAGACCTTCCTGACCCCCTATTTCCTAATAGAATTGTCGTCATAACACTCGAGCATCAATGATCCAAATTTCATCTGCTTGAACTCCGATATATCAATGACCCACAATTACTTGGGACCTTCCCATCGAAATTTTCTTGGGACTTCGCACCTTGGGTTTCCCCGACGGTCTCGCCTTTCGATAGGATTTCTCTTGAGGCCCATATCTTTGACGAATGGTCAGGATTTGATCTTATGTCAAATCAATGATTGTCGTTCTTCTAGGTTTCAATAATGGTTATCAATCTGTTTAAAGTTGGTTTTGAGGACTTAGCAATCCAACAGTCCTTTCAAACTCTCTCTGCCATAATTTACTCAGTTCCTTTGGGCTCATAAACCCCTTTGCGACACACTGGAAATAATCTACTCCAAACACCCAAATGAAGATCTTACATCCTACAAGATTTCCATTCAAAAGCAGGGGAAAATCACCGAGTTAAAGGATTTTCTAGGACTTAACAGTGCCACATTCTCTCTTAAAAGAATTTAGCTCACTTCTCTTAGGCTACCAAACCACTTCCCCAACAACTAGGAACACTCTACCTAAACACCAAAATGAAGATTTTACATCTTGCAAGCTTTCCATTCAAGGGCATTGCAAATTATAGGAATATTGACCTATACCGACCTTCCTCATTTATTCTTTCATTCATTGTTAACAAGATTCGTAATTAGGAAGGTTCTTTTATTCCATTTAACTCAGGAATTCAACATTTATTCATTTAACCAAATCTTCAACATGAACATAAAACGATCTATAACCATTATTAAGCATTCAACTAGCATCACAAGCAAAAACACTTATTTGCTCAGTAAAGATTCCAACCAACCAACTAATTGAAGGGAAAATACCTTTCCACCCAATCGTAGGTTGTGTTTCATTGTGCCTTTCTACAACATGCCACCCTCGTGTCAGGCCATGATACCACCAGGGGACTATCTCAATTGACTTCCAAGTCAATAAATGGTTCATGAAGGTTACTCTCCTTCACTCCACTAGCAATAACAGAGGTTGCCCTCTTCCAATTGAACTCGGGACTTCCACGAGTTTATCAGGTACCTTCCCAACTTGATTTCCTTTGCACAAGGGAGCCCCTTCTTTGCTACACAATCCCTCGACAACCTCCCCTTACCAGTGTCAGTTCTTTCCAGTAAGTACCAAGTCGTGGTCCTATGTTTCTCTAGTCTAGATATGGGTCTTCTCTTTCCAGGGTGACCATTCAATTCTTGGGCAAGCTTTCTATTTCCTTCAAAAAAAACTTCCCAGATCTTCTCTATTATTCAGAGTCATGTGTGTGAGCTCCTCTTGCTCATTTGCACCATCTGTTTGTGAGTCTGCAAGTCACTTATGCATGTCGTCAATCTCTGCGCTCTTGTGTAGTTCAATCTTTGTGTGTTTGTGCACTTTGTGTATTCTCTTCTACATGTTATCCGCTGCTCTTTTTGTGTGTGTGTGTCGTTCTTATTCTTCTGTGTGTGTGTGTGTGTGTGTGTGTGTGTGTGTGTGTTTACCTTTGCCCTCTTCTTCTTCATTACTTCTTCCCTACTGGAACATTCTCCTCCTCTTCATGATCCCCAAAGACTTTGGTCAAAAGCAAGCCCGCGGTGTTAGGCTCTCGAATTGAAGGGGAAAATCTTGTGTGTCCTTCTGGCTGCAATCTCAGTCGACCCTTCACTCCTCCAAGTACCAAATTAGTCAACAATTATAGTTGCTCAACCATTCGCCCTGATCTCCATTAAAAGGTCTCGTGGGTCAGTGAAATCCAGGTACGTTGGACATGTAGTGTATTTAATTCATGTAGGTGTAGGTTGGATTGTTGAGCAAGCTTCTTATTTTCCTGATTGAAACTTTCCAGTTCCACCTCAACAGTCTCACTCATAGTATCATGGCCAATACTCAAGGTTTCCTTCTCAATCAGTTGTCTAGGGTTTTCATTAACATAAATATAATTACATGCTTCATAAATCACAATACATGAAAGCTTAACATAATTACACTCGGGGGAAAACAAGATGTTATAGGTATGCAATGAATTATAATAAAGTTGAAAATTTGTAACCTTTTGTTTTTTCAAAATTATAAAATAACATTTATTTTTTCATGCATTTCCAAAATTATAAAAGAACATTTGATTTTTTTCACGTTTTCGTAATAACATGTAAATTGTTTAAATTTGGTGTTTTTTTAATATTGATTTGTAGTGCATTAAAGTAAAGTTGAAAATATGTAATATTTTCCTTTTCCAAAATTATAAAATAACATAATGATGAAATTACAAAATTATAAAAAAAACATTTATTTTTTCATATTTTTTAATAACATGTAAATTGTTTAAATTGGGTGTTTTTTATAATATTGATTTGTAGTGCATTAAAGTAAAGTTGAAAATATGTAATATTTTCTTTTTTCAAAATTATAAAATAATATAATGATGAAATTGCAAAATTATAAAATAACATTTTATTTTTTCATGTTTTCGTAATAACATGTAAATTGTTTAAATTTTGTGTTTTTTTTTTTAATATTGATTTGTAGTGTATTAATGTAATTATGTAATATTTTCTTTTTTTTTTTAATTATAAAATAACATAATGATGAAATTGCAAAATTATAAAATAACATTTGATTTTTTTCATATTTTGGCAATAACATGTAAATTGTTTAAATTTAGTGTTTTTTTTTTTAATATTAGTTTGTAGTGCATTAAAATAAAGTTGAAAATATGTAATATTTTCTTTTTCTAAAATTATAAAATAACATAATGATGAAATTTTATAATACAATAGTTATTATAATTATTTTGAATATATATATATTGATTTGTAAATGAATTTTATTCTCTAGGATTGATGTATCTTTGTGCTTATGTCATGAAATTAGGCTTACATTGCATACATAAGGTAGCTTATGATCATTCAAAACTCATTCCATGAATTAGTCAATTTCAAAGCTTGCCATTTATAATTATTTTGAATATATATATTGATTTGTAAATGAATTTTATTCTTTAGGATTGATGTATCTTTGTGCTTATGTCATGAAATTAGGCTTACATTGCATACATAAGGTAGCTTATGATCATTCAAAACTCATTCCATGAATTAGTCAATTTCAAAGCTTGCCATTTATCTCAAATTATGAAATGATGTGTGCACATAAACCTTGAGATGCATACACTCAATAGGTAATTTATTTATGGTGTTAGGTATTACAACGTATGGAACTTGATCTTGGACCATATACTAAAAGCTCATAACTTTGGTTTATATGCACCTAACCAAGATTGTCATTAGGCATAATGCATACATGCAATGGATAAACATTTCATTTAAATTAAACATTAGGTGCATTGTAATGATACAACTCATACCATAAACATTAATGAAACCTCATTTCTATGGTGAAATTCTCTAACGAAACCTCATTTCTAGGGTGAAATTCTCTAATGGATGCTTGGATTATCTTCTTGTCTTATGTGCTTGATCTTGGTATTGTTACATAAGTAAAAATTTAAATTTCAAATCTCTTTAGTGTATAGTGTGATAAAAATCTGGCATCTTGGCCATCCTTTGAAATTCACGCTAACTTTTAATGGAGGAGGTCCCAAAGAGTGAGAACACCACAAACTACAATGGACGAAACCACCTCATCCATCTTCAAAAACATATCCCAAATTGCAGAGCACAAACAAATAACTCAACTAACAACACAATGATTTCAATGGCTTAGTCCTTCAATAGTAAATTGGTGTTTGCGTCCCCACCATACATATTAAACACGAAGCTTTTGGTTTTATTCCAAGCCACAAAGGCACGACACTCTGTGAATTAACTTGATAACTAGCAATTGCAAAACTTCAAAATCCACATAAAACATCAGTAGTGCGCTGCAATAAGTGTGTCTTTATATGTGGATCATAAGTTTTGATGTCATGCAAATGATAACCCCACATTGTGTATTCCCAATGTGTGTAAATTTCCATTTAAAACTAATAACTATATGGAAGGGTCATTACTTTTGGTTATTGAAACCCTTTATCCACTATTTATATGATTGGAATCATTGGCTTGGGTACATAGGAAATATAGAGATGTGCTTTAGATAAGGAAGAGGACTTTGTAGCTTAATATGGGAGAGTGAACTTAGTCAGATGTTATACGTGAATTTTGATTGTGTAGAATTCCTCCCCATATGGTTTGAGAAAGTTTGGTGATCTCCGACAGAGACCTATATAACCCAAGCCAATATTTGTACTCCAATTCCTACTTAAATGAACAAAAAGATAAAAAAACATTTTTTTTAATAATAATGTTGAATATAGATGTATTATTATGATGTTATAATGTGATGATGAATACAGTTCTTTGCTATTGATTTGCTATGAAACTATCAATTGATTCATAAATTAAATAAAAAAAATTGAATGAAAAAAATAGCCTTTCACATTTGGTATCAAAGTAATGTCTTAGTGTTCTTAATATGAGACAATAATAACCACTAAATTATGTGGAATCTACCTTTGCAATGCAATATGAATTAAAAATTGATGAGATGCAAGCTAATTAGATACTAATTCTTTGAGGTGCCAATACTAGCTATATATATTGTCAAACTGAAAACAATGAATATAAATCACCACATAAAAGGGTTGATGGATGATCGAAATCCAAAAGTGGACTGGAATCCACTCATATGCATCGCCAAGAGGGCCTTGTAAGGAAACACAATTGCCTTTAATGTTATGCAAATAGAAAATGTTGTGAAGATACAAGTACATGTTGCAAATAGAAAATGTTGTGAAGATACAAGTAAATGTTGTGAAGATACAAGTACATGTTGCAAATAGAAAATGTTGTGAAGATACAAGTACATGTGGATATCAAAAGATGGTTTGTAGTAGGATGCTTGGGAAAAGGAATTTGAGATGTGATATCCCATACATACCCATTTTCATCTAGGAGCAAATGGATGTGTCCTATTGACAGGGATTTGAGCATCATTATTAGTCCCTGCCGAAGGCCAGGACTCTTGCAATCGATTCATCGTTGAATATGATTAGTTAACAGTTGACTAAATATATTTTTCCATCCTCCAATGTTGTAGATAGGGAAAACAAAACAATTATTTTTTTACCATATTTAAATTACTTTTATAAGGAACAATATTCACTGACACATTTAGAGTCTTATTGCTAAAGAATCTAATATTTTCATTCTTAAAGTATATAACCTAAAGTCTTATTATTGCTTTGCGGCTCTCACAAGAATGTAATTTTTCATTCTTATATAAGGTATAATAAATTGCATCGAAAATGTTGAGCTTTCCTTTTCAATGCTCTGACAAACCATGTCAATGCTCTCACAAACCATGCCTCGAAAATGTTGAGTTTGCCTTTTCAATGCTTTGACAAACCACCGCCTTTCCCAGAAAACACCGCATTTTTCCTCTTGATTTAGTCTTGTACCTAAATTGTTCTATTTAGGTAGAAGCATGAGCGCATATCAACAAGCGATCATTCGTCGGTCTAGAGCACATCACCTATGTAGTGGACAGGAGGCAATGCAGTTCTGCAATGTTTGAAGCTGATTCATATGATATCTACAAGGTAATGTCTACCATCTATGCAAAGTAATATCTATTGCATGTATATAATATCTATCTATTGCATGATTCATATATTTGCATTTTCAACCACAAATTATCATATGTGAGCCCCGTTCCGGCCTTAGAATTCTATCTCCAAGCATATATGCTATCTCTAAGCATATTAGAAATATGATTGACAACCTCGTCCCCATGGCCAAACTTACAATGCGCATTGAGTTTGGGATGTCTCCATACACGAATGTCATTGTCAGAGCCGCTATTGTAGATGAGGTTGCCTGCCATAAGAAAAATTGTAAATGGATAAAATGTGTTCAATGAAAATCTGTCAGTAGTTGGTGCAGACCTACAAGGTCATGGTGAGGGAATTTGGATGAGGAAATGGGTACCTAACAAGAATGGAGTTAAGTTTAGTTGAAAACATGGGTAATTAATAAGCATAGAGTTACAGTTAAGTGAGAAGGCAAGTGCCTAATAAAACTTCACCAACTCGAAATCAAAATATATTACACCCAATACATGAGTGAGTGTCACATTGGAAACTTCATCCCGAATTAGGCTTCCCTTAATAATATCGTCCATCAAATCCAGCACAACACAACATCTGACACAAATTACAAAATATCTTAATTATCAGATATTCACTCTGTATGGCCACACAGGCTGATATATGAACTTAATCTGCATAAATTTAATAAATTAACTTCAGCTATAGACAATTACTTATGCTGCACACTTTGAGAATTCTTAAAAATTAAAATATTCAAAGTTGGCAACAAGTCTTATTTGATAAAATAAGGGTATTGCATAACCTCGTTGAGGTTCAAATCCCTTAGAGGCATATTTTGCCTATCATGGACCGTCTCGCCCATGCCAACATGCCATTTTACCCAGTTGTAATAAAAATTAAAATAAATTAAAGCAAAATTAAATTAAAAACCTCAAATTTAATATTCTCATACTCATATAAACCCCAAAACAAAATGGAGAATTATCTTCTTTCAATTCACCAGTCAAATAGAAACGGCCCTGAACTGAACTATCGTAAGCTATGATTTCGAATCCAATTCAGTTACCAGCAACACGATTTTTTGATTGTTCTCTGCATGCAGAGAAGATGGGGGTTTCAACGTGTTCTTAGAAAAGGCAATAACTTTCAGAGCTTTCTTCATCTTCCGTACTCTCGTGAAAAAGCACAATTGAACAAAAATTCGATAAATTCGATGCTTATAAATTATGTAAGTTTTACTTGTAATTACGCCGAAAGGCGTACACCTATTGATAATGGACAGATTTAATAGGGGTTTAGTGTTTAATAAGTTTTCTATGAATAAGATTAAATATGGCTGGAATATTCTTAATAGTCACACAAAATAAATGGCTGTGATTTCAATCATTAACTTTCTAGCTATTATAAAGACATCAGTTTATGTGTTTACTTTTTTACATTTACCTAATCATATTTAAAAATTATTTTGATAGCTAACTGATTGCCACGTAAGTGATTAACAGAAATCAAAATATTAACACCAGATAAATGAAACCCAACAATTTATTTGTTAATAGATAATAAAATTTAATATATTCTTTTAAAGATTCATTTCATCTTCTCAGCGTTTCGACGTTCACCAACAACTATAATCTACTTACTTTCCAAACATGGTTTGTATTCTTTTTGAGTTTACTCGATTAGATCAGAACCCTCGTAGCTAGGATACATATATGGCATTAGATACAAATACCCAATTTTAAAAATGTTCTAATAAAATGCGTTGGGCAGAACGTATGTAATAAAATTATGGTATTAAATCAGAATCATATTCCATAGAGAAGCAGAACTAGTTGTCAAAATATTCCTACATCACCTGCAAAACTGGATGTCCATGCACGAACCTTTAAGTAGTTTTATGACATTTTGAATATTAATATTTGTAAAGTTGTAAAATGGCTACCAGAAAAAAGGCCAAGATGATTTAAACACACACATATATGTATCCCATCACAAAGTGTTTTTGATCCAAAAAGATTTGGAGTCTATGCACATGTCTAGATTTCTTTTC
Organism: Picea mariana; assembly: GCA_032191745.1. Classification (NCBI taxonomy): domain Eukaryota; kingdom Viridiplantae; phylum Streptophyta; class Pinopsida; order Pinales; family Pinaceae; genus Picea; species Picea mariana. The sequence goes on from JASDQU010100098.1 coordinate 191,138, forward strand.
ATATTCACCACCGATTTCATATATAAGATTTTAAAAACTTTATTTCCATAATCACCACCCATTTCAAATGTTTGATTTAAGATTTTAAAAAATTGTGTTTGTTATAGATTTAAAAAAAATGGACTCAAAGCTAATGTCTTCACATACAGTGTATCTTACATGTGAATGTGGTTTCTGCCTTCTCTTTCTTCACCAGAAAATGAACCCTAAAATAATGAAGCTTCTGTGCAGGCAATCAATATAAGGAAGGGGGATTATTATGCATCTATAAGTATAAATGCATAATAATCAGTTGTCTTGACACTGGCCAGGGTTACCTCTACATTCTCTAACTTCCAATGGGGAAAATTTGGTACTAGTTTTCCATCAGCATAATCTTCACCTCGCTAACGAAGGTATGGATCACTAACCTCATAATCTCGATATCTAAAGTCAAAATCTAATCCTCCAAATCAAAGGTAGCATCTGAGCAAACCCCAACAAATAGCAAGCCACCAGCCACTACGACTCCCCTTCTGGGTCTAAATATGGAACACATGGCTCTGCCTCTGCCCTTGTCTTTGCCCCCAACACTGCTCTAGTTGGGCAATGCAGGGAGTCCTCTTCCACCATTCTTTCTCAATGGGGAAACTACTCTTAGTTCAATTCGGTAGAACATTGATGAGAGGAGAATTTATTCAAAGAAGCATACGACTGAAACATGTGGCTTGCTCCATCTTCAAGGTGCAGGGGTTGCTTTGTTGGCTAGCGCTAAATCATTATACAAAAGGTACCGACCTATTTTTGTGGTTCTTGCTTGCTCTTTGAAGCTGATTTGGTGTTGTCTGTCTCGTTCCTTCAGTTTGTTATGATTTTGATGACAGATACTATATTTCACATAAATAACATTTTTCATTTTAAAGCTTGTGTGGCGGTAGGGACTACATTGCCATGCAACACTTGTTTATTCATAGTATTCGTTTTGATTGTTTTTTAAAGATATCTCAAGTGTCTTTTCAATGAACTTGTATTCCTATCGTGTACAATAATGTCAAGGACCATAATCAAGATCATGCCCATGCTAACGAAATAAACCTCTATAAAGAAAGGTGTGAGAGATCATACGACAAGACTTGAGAATATTTGCAATGATCACTTTATACCTAGCCACATTCTATCATCAAAGAGAAAATCAACACCCTTAGCCACCAAAATCATTTTTCTTCATTCCATAACAATAATACATGCCTAACCAAAATAAAAAAGTGTTTCTTGCTAATTGCTTAACACACTTGTGTTTGCATAGAATACACCATGATGCTAAGTGTTCTCATGGCAATCTAGTGCAACATTGGTAGCTTTGAATATCCAGAGTTATTAATGACAACTCATAAGAATAATTTTTAGTTACATTTAGGAAGACAAGGGAGGTGACTTTCATGAGAGGGAACTACTAATGCACTCATTACAAACAACCAATAGATCAAGTCAAATAGTGAAATAGTTGGCATATAAACCTTGTTTTGTAGAGACGGTGAAATATTGTATGCACATACAATCACATTGGCCAATGTGTTGGTCATAACAACTAAAGCATTACACGAAAGTTATTGGAGGAATGGATCATTATATAGTTTTTCATTATATAATGATCATTGTATACTTATTGATTTGGAATGGATCATTATATAATTTTTCATTTATTTTGGTAATTTATGGGAGGAAAACTTGGAGGAAGTCCATTTTAGTGGTAGCTCCCAGTCTAGAGATTTGGGATCTGGAACCTTTCAGACCCATTTCAAGGCATCAAATGGAAGTTTTTGGGGTCAAAAATTTGTGAGCATATCTCTCAATCCCTCAACATTGTCCTACGCACCAAAAGAGTTCTAACGGTGTGAAAACCACCTCAATTGAAGTTTGTATGTAAAAGTTATGCCTCCTACAAGTTGACCTACCTTGTTTACCACCAAGTATCTGAGTGGATGACACATCGGTCTCCATTACTCACACATGTGGAGCTAGTCACATGTGGACTTTCAAGAAGATTCTAGAAGGTCCAAAACCTTAACACTAATTGAGGGTTGAGCCATGCAAAAACCCTAACTCTAAATATCTATCATGCTATGTTAAATACTAGACCACTAGGAAGAGAAAGGGTTCCATTCTTTTAGCAATGTACTTATTCCATAGTTGAGTAGAAAATCTAGGAGTGAGATTTGAGAGAATAATAGAGGAGGAAGACGATTTTGTAGTAGCCATTCAGGCCACAATGTTCATGCTAACTCCATAGTGAGCGCCCCCTTCTTTGTATTTGCATTGTCATAACTGAAGAAAAGATAGAAGAACATAAGCATCACCTTCTAGCTAGGTATTCTCATGTATTGGGTTTCCTAAGTCACATCTTGTGTTCATTTGTGTGATTGGTGTGTTCATTTGTTGGTTCTTTCATTTTCAAAATTTAGTTACTTCCATAAATTTGATCATTAAGCTAATAATAAGAAATATGGGATCTAAGGAAATAAATCGAATAATAAAATACTTCATAATATTGCAAGATCTATTGTGACGAATTGTTCCAGTGGAATATTCACTAAAATTTACAAATCATATTGATATCAGAGTAATTTTCTTTGGGGTTTGCATGGGAAGTTGCAAGATCCGGGAATTGACTTAAGAAGGAAGTCTCAAAACCCTAGCCATGGCAGATGAGTCCAGTGATAAAAACCCTTAGGATGTAGTGGAGGATAGATTTGCAAAGTTGGAAGAACTGGTCACTAATATCTCTTGTAACATGGAAACTCTCATGGTGGCTCTAACGAAAAAGTTCAGAAATTTTGGGGAGGTTGGTGGCTCTAACTTAAAAAATGGATTGGAAGAGAAACTGGGAGATAGTGAAGACCCAAAAAAGGAGTTGAAAAAAGACCTCGAAAAAGGACAACCAAGTTCCATTGTCATCACTTATTCACAACCTCTATTTAAAATGGAAGTAAAAGTGGGCATCAAACTCTATCAAGGTGAGTCTCATGATGTTAAGTTGAATCATTGGTTGCAATAATTAGAAGTGTATTTTAATGTCTATAATATAGACAAAGAGTAGAAAATTTCATTTGTCCAATTGAAACTAAAGGGTCATGCACTAACATGGTTGGAAAGCCACACAAAGACACTTAGGCTAGAGGGTGATCCACTAGTAACTAAGTGGGAGGTGTTTAAAACCCTCATCAAGTCTCAATTCTACCCTATTGGGTATGTAGAAGACTGGTGGATCCATTGGCATCACTTTAGGCAAAGGCAAGGGCAGAGTGTGCAAGAGCACACCACCAAGTTCAGAAAAATGGTGATTATGTTGGGTATATCTCTCAAGAACCCAAACATACTCCTCGAGTATCTGGAGGGTCTACACAACTGTCTATGAAAATGAGTGATGTTCTTCAAACCTAGGACTGTTGATGAAGCCTATGTGAAAGAACGATACCTGGAGAACATAATCTATAAGAAAGGATGTCCAAGTGGTTCTAAACAAAAACACCACTAAGATGCTCCCAAGGAGGGGAAGAAAAAGTGGAAAGGAAAAGACAAAAAAATGACAGTTACTTCACATTAGTGCAAAGATATAAACAATGACACTTCAACCATTGCAATATCAATGGTCACACTGAAGATAAGTGTTGGAAGCTACATCTAGAGCTTAATCCAAATAACTATAAGAAGGATACCAAGAAGAAGAACCTGCTAGGAATGGATTCAAGCAACGTGGTAGAGAGTAGATTGAATGTAGATGTGAATATTGTCTGCACTTCATTGCAAAAAGAGATGAATATGAGTACCCTTCTTCAAAGGGAAGAGAAAGAGATGACAAAACTCTTCCATATTAAGATCCAAGTCAAAAAGAACAAGGTTGATGCTCTATTCAATTTCCGTTTATAGGAAAACCTCATAAAAATTGATCTGGTTAGCAAGCTTGGATTAGAAATACATGATCATCCTAGCCCATATCCATTGGGATGGGTAAATAAGGATGTAAAGCTCAAGATCACTGAACAGTGTAAGATCAAATTTTATATAAGTGTAAATTTTATCGATGAAGTGGAGGTAGATGTAGTGTCCCTTGACGTGTGTGGTGTAGTGTTTGGAAGCCCCTACATGTATATGTGGGATGTGATCTTAATGAAGAGAGAAAACCAATACCATCTGATCAAGGATGGGAATAATTTCATCATCAACGCACACAAAGGTAGATCTAAATTATCTCTGGTAAGTGCTAACCAAGCAAAAAAGTTGATCAGTTCTAGTAGAAAATTTGTATTGCTTTTTTTAAGAGAGAATCAACTAGGGGATGAATCGATAAAAGTAAAGGCACCTCTAGAGGGATGTACCAAAGAGTAGAAACATCGAGTAGAGGATTTGTTGTGGGTGTATGGAGAAGTGTTCCAACAGCCTAAAGGGTTACCACCTAAGAGGGAAGTGGAGCACAAGATACAATTGTTTCCTAACTCCCCAATACCAAAAACAAAGTTACCAACTTAACGAGAACTCTACAAAGTTCTCATTTTTTTAGGGGTCACGTTTTTTTACCTCGTTTTGAAAAGTTGTGCTACCAGTAGCACCTCGCCATTTTTAGGTTGTTCTTTTATATTTTAAATTTTCTTATACATAATGCATCCACCATTTTTTTAAATGCTTATTTTTTTTAAACTGATTTCAAATTTTTTTAAATCAGTTTTTTTTCAACAGTGTTTTTAATCATTTTTCCATGTTTTTTCAATGTTAAAAATGTTGTATACCATTTACTTTTTTGAAATTAATATTTTCATATAATTATGTCTCAATTAATTTATGGTGCCATATTTTTTAAATGTAGTGTAAAATATTATTTTTAACACATTTTTTACCTTTACTTCAATACATAAGAAATAAATGCAATTAAATAACATTATTTTTAAATATTTAGCAAAAAAATATACATTTTAAAGCCATATATAATAAAAAAAAACCTATACATTTTCGAAGCTATCCATTTAAAATAACATGTCAAATAAAGCATTTTTATGGACATAATTGAACAAAAAAAATGTTATTTATTTATTTATTTTTATTTTTTTAAATTAACATTTTTCCCCATATTTTTATACATTTGAAGTAAAAAAATGACAATGTTTAATGTCATTTTCCCTAGTATATTGATTCAAATACAAATAAAAGTAAAAGGAAAATAATAATAAAAAAAGATTCATCATAAAACAACAATAGATACATATTCATTCTTATTTTAAAATCTGAAAGTCAAAACATTACAGTTATAGCTCATCAAAAATTTGTAAAATTGAGCATTGTTTTCAAGGGCATCTTAAAACTAATCAACAATATCATATATCCCAAATTCATCATTCTCAAGAGACACAACATCATCTTCTTGGATATCATTTTGTGCTTCCATTGTGTCATTTTACTCTTCGATTGGGTCTTTGATATCCACAAGTTCTCCAAAGTGATCCTTTTCAATCAATTATCCTAATGGTACTTGAGTTTCTTTTGACATTTTTGCCACCTTTGATTCATTAAAATCTCCTTTCCTCAAGCCAACTTCTTGCATTTCATTTGGAAGAGCTGGAATAACATTAATTATTTGTTGAATAAAACTGCATCAGTGGGCCACTTTCAATGGCTATGCAATCTCTTCCTTTTTGTAAGCCACATGTTATTGTTGTACCTAATCACCAAATACAAAATAAAGAACCAAGTTAAATAATGTAAAAAAACATAAATTAAAATAATAAAGATTGAAGTATGATTAGATAAGTGTTATATCATAAGTCTCACCTAAACCCAAGAACAAATCCAAAACCCAATCTCCTTCATTTGAAAATGTATTTATAAGATAATTAATTAGTTCTTGTGGCTTTTGATAAATGTTAGCAATCTCTCATTTCAAATAGTTTTCCTCATATGTTAGCTTTTTAACCACAACATTGTAAACTAATAAACTACTAGGCTTCCCTCCATCCTTTACATTAACAAGAATAGAATGATAAGAATCATCTTTTGTCCAGCTTGCAATATGTATGCTCTCAATATCACATGTAAATGGTTCTCTATTGGAGCTTTAAATATTAGGCTTGTGCCTGTAACATAAATAAGTGCAAATTCAATTAACTTGTGAATTAATAAAATTGATTTCTAATCTTATTCGCTAAACGCACACTTTCAATATATTACCAAAAAAATTGCATCCTTGTCTTTTCTTTTCCCTTGAAGCTTGAGCATACTAGTCCTTGTTGTGTGTCTGAATGAAAAACTAGAAATCTCAAAAATGGCGATGTTGTGACTTCTATAAATCTCATAACCACTTTAGTGAAAGCTTGGTAAGTATAAGACTCACTATCATATCCAATGCTTTAGATATTATAACCATGAGGGATATCCACAATAACTAGGGAGTATTCCTTAGGAACAATATTTGCAATTTTTTCACAATCACCCAATATCACTTTATACTAAACATTGTCAAGCCCATTCCAAATGTAGTGATCAAGGGTGTCATCAAGTTCTACATTTCGAGCATGTCTCTTTCTTTCTCTTTCAAACTTGGATTTTTGAATAAAACTTTTGAAAGTTTCAGGTACTCCATCTGCATTCTTCTTTAGTATCTTTAATGAAACAAACAAACATGTAGTTACATATTTATAACTAATAAAATAGAAATAAATTAACCTACAAACGAATAATATGAATGTAATAAATCAACATACCTTTTTTAATGCAACAAAAAATGTTTCAATGTTGTTGGAGAGCTTGAATATGGATAGTTGAGTTTAACATCATCCCAACTCTCTTCATTCAACATCTTGACCATTTCCTCTTGTATTCTCACATACACCTTGTGACTAAATAAATAAATAAATAATGTTATAATGATATATATGATAAAATACTTAGAACTTTGATACATTAAACTGAAAAATAAATAAATAAATAATTTTCTAATCATAACATAAACAAGAAATAACTCAACAAGCTTACATTTTAAATTCATCACACATTTCTTCTATTGATAATTCACCTGACCTTACATGTGATAATATAGTTATTATAAGTATCTCATCATTCACTCATTGTATCGTTCTGCATGGTGTTATAGTCATATCTTCTGACAAATTCTTGATTTCAGGACTTGTCTTACTTGTGCTACATAATAAGGGTTTGGCCTTCTTAACCCTCTAATTTTTTATGCCAATATTTTCTCATAGGTTGAAGATCTCATCTATCATATCTCATACATGTCAAGTTCTAAATCGTAATTGAAAATAACGATCCACAGCTCTGAATTCATCACTTCCTTTGCAATTTTTTTCTTTTGCATTTTTCTCATCAATTGGAAAGCCTATTTCCATACAACATTGCTTCTGAAACTTTGCATCAATATTTGGTCTCTCCCTGCAACATATTTCAGAAAACTCATTATGGATAAATCTCACCCTTTGAATGAAATTCATGTACAACATGTACTCATTATCTGTGGTATGATCCCATGCCAATAAATTTGCTTCTACATCTGTTAAAGCAACATAAATTATGCATTTGATTGTCTCAAAAAGATGATTATTGGGATACTCTTGCATCGATTCTCTTCTAGCCTCTGCAGAATGATTTCCTCCAATCACGTGATATTTATAGTCAAAACACTTTGATCTATCAAATTCATCCCTATTAGGAACTTCCGTTGGGTCAACAAGAACTAGGTATTCAACCACATGTGCATATGGATTGTACCTAATCAATGCTTTCAAATTATGAATATGTAAGTGATGTGGCTTTCTAATTTGATATTTTTCTTTCCCTTATGTGGGTTTATAAAGTTGTTTCACATTCAACTGAAATGTATGGCCATCAACAACTAAGTTGGCCATCCTCAATTGATTTCGAATGACATTTTGTGTTGTTTTCATAATAGCATCCTCTAGATGAGCACCTGGTGTTATTATTTCTTTGCTACCTTTAGGATTTTCATTATGATATTTAGAGCTAAACATGACTTATTCATCATCAACAACATTTGATTTCCTCCTCTTATGATTTAAATGGGTTTCATCTAAATCAACTATCTCTTCATAATCAATAGGAATGGAATCATTCCCGGGCATCTCTCTTTTGCATTTTTCTTGTTTATTCTTCTTACGAGAATGAGTGATAACCTGATTGAGACTAATCTCAACAAAATCTGTATTTGGAGTTTCCTCATTTTCAAATGTAACATTTTTAGGATTTATAAAATGAGGACTTTTCTTTCTTCTTTCCTGCTCTTGTCTATCTACTCTTGTAGCTTCAACCTCTATTACTCTTTGTTTATTTTTCCTTCCTTCTTGTGTCTTATCGATATGAAAGGCATTGATGACTTCTAGGATATTTTTCTCTATAGAGTGAATCCCCACTAACATATGTGAAATTCGCATAGCAAAATCCTTTAAAAATAAAATATAGCATTTCCATGTTAAATAAAATTAAAAAATTATCACGATACTTATAATAATACATGATACAAAAATAAAAATAAACAAACTTACATTGCCTCTCTCAATGTCTTCAACGATAGATGCACATATTTCTGTAAAACAATCATCCCTATCATAATTGTTCAATTTGAAACAATATCTAATATTGATATAAGTATTGACTTGTTTCACAATTGCATAAACAATATCTATGTCTGGCACCAAACATATATTTCGTAACAAGCCAACTAGCTGATAATTTCCTTGCATGTGTTCAAACTCAGCACAATACAAATATAAACGTTCTCCAGTGTTGCCTTGTTTGTCTTTAATAAACCAAGAATGTTCCATTTTGTTTTCACTTTCGACAAATTTCCACTCTCTAACATTCTTCATTGCCCTTGATAGCTCAGGTGTTGGACCTAATATTCATGGAGGTCTCAGTTGCAATTGTGGATGCCATTATTGCAGGTCTTGATCCTGATACATTCACATATATTTGCTTTCTTGTCTTTTTTCCTATATGAAAAATTAAAAAAATAAATTGTGTCTTTATAATAATGATGGAAAAATGTTTATGTTAATAAAAAAGAATAAAATCTTAGACTATAAGATTTGAATTGAAAATAAATAAATTAATACTTAACTTGTGGGGTATTGGGGACGATGTCGGGACTTAGGGACTTGGACTACGGGGGCTTGGGAATTGTCGGGCATCACCCCATCCCCCTCTGTGACCAAGTCTTAGTCCCTGTGACCAGAACTTGGGGGGGAGCTGGGGCAATGCCCAACATCGCCCCTGTGACACCCTCGTGACCAAGACTTCGTTGTCGGGGCTGGGGGCTGGGGTGATGCTCGACATCACCCCAGCTCCTCGTAGGCCAAGTCTTGGCCCCCACGAGACTAGGACTTGGCCTACGGGGAGCTGGGGGCGATGCCCGACATTTCCTCGAGCACCCCCGTAGGCCAAGACTTGGTCCCGTGTGGAGGGGCATCTCCCCCAATAACCCCCACAGACCAAAACTATAAAAAGATATTGAAAAACAATAAAACCATATTTTTTTTTTATAAAAAACACACTAAATTTTGTTTTGTTTTTTTAACTTTTTCTTCTTAAAATCTTACAATTTTTTTTAACATTTCTTTCAAAAAGGTCTAAAAATATTTTAAAAATTGTGGTTTCTTTCGAAAAAATATAAAAAATCTCATATATTTTAGGGTTTTCGATGATTTTCGCATAAAAAAAATCTCATATAATACAAAGTTGATCTTATATATATATTTTTGGGTAAATGGTAAGAATTAAAAAAAATACTAACCTCTGAAATGTTAGATTCTCCTCCAATGTCTCCTTGATTTTTATCCCTTGTAGATTGCTCCAAACTATTTAACGAATGCTACCAAATATTTACTGTAATGTAAAAAGACAAAACAATAGTTTGTATATATAACAAAGATTGTGTGAATAACTGTTAAGTTGAATGAATATGGGATAAAAAAATACTAACATATGAAATGCTAGATTCTCCCCCAATGTATTCTTGATGTTTCTCCCTTATAGATTGCTTCAAACTATTTAACTAATGCTACCCAATATTTACCGAAGTGTAAAAATACAAAACAAGATTTTGTATATATAACAAAGATTATGTGAATCATTATTAAGTTTAATGAATATGGGATAAATAAATAAGAAGAAGAGTGTATATACATACATAATAATATATGAATCATCGCTAAGTTAATGAATGTGGTATAAATTAAAAAACATGAAATATATTGTAATTAACTAATAAATAATGAATTAACACACTAAAAGTTTTATTAAATTTTGATGGGAAAATATTAGAGGGAAAAAATTGGGGGGGGGGGGAAGAAAATTTGGAGGGAAAAATTCATTATACAAGTTATAAGATTGTCATTGGGAGGCTGAGCATTTGTATCATTCTATGTTCTTAGTGAGAAGTGATGGCTTCGCCAGATAAATAAGATTTTATTTCCAAGACATCAACATATTGTTCACATACCTCTTCTTTTAGGACTAGCAAATGTGATGGGAATACTTGTAATGTAAATGAAGAGTCATATTTTTCTCCTAGTCAGAAATTTGATCATATTGCAAGCAATGATGTTCAACATGTTCATCAAGAAAGTCATAATTCAGAAGACTTTGAAGGCACCAATGATAAATAGGAGGAATATGATGACGATCAATCTGTTCAACAATTTAATAATATTGAAAATACTCAAAATATAGGTCCAAGTGAAGACTTTGATTACAGTTTAAATAATTTGGATGATAATTTTCTTCCAAGTGAGGATTTTCAAGGCACTAATGAGAACGATGAAGATTTTCCTCCAAGTGAGGATTTTCAAGGCACTAATGAGGATGATGAAGAATTTCCCTCAAGTGGGGATTTTAAAAGTAGTGAAGATGATTATGCCAATGGTGGACACTCTTTCCAGAGTGGAGAATTTAATGACAACAATGCTGATAATGATGATTTTCCTCCAAGTAAGGATTTTCAAGGTACTCATGAGGATGATGAATAGTTTCCTCCAAGTGAGGATTTTCAATGCACTAATGAGGATGATGAAGAATTTACATGAAGTGGGGATTTTAAAAGTAGTGAAGATGATTATGCCAATGGTGACCATTTTTTCCCAAGTGAAGAATTTAAAGGCAACAACGCTGATAATGATGATTTTCCTCTAAGTGAGGATTTTCAAGGTAATGATGAGGATGATGTAGAATCATTGTAGATTTTCCTCCAAGTGAGGATTTTCAAGGCACTAATGAGGATGGTGAAGAATTTCCCTCAAGTGGGGATTCTAAAAGTACTGAAGATGATTATGCTAATGGTGGTCACTCTTTTCCAAGTGGGGAATTTAAAGGCACCAATGGCGATGATGATGATTTTCTTCCGAGTGGGGATTTTCAAGGTATTGATGAGGATGATGAAGATTTTCCTCCAAGTGAGGATTTTCAAGGCACTAAGGAGGATGATGAAGAATTTCCCTTGAGTGGGGATTTCAAAAGTAGTGAAGATGATTATGCCAATGGTAGACACTCTTTCCCGAGTGGGGAATTTGAAGGCAACAATGTTGGTGATGATAATTTTCCTCCAAGTGAGGATTTTCAATGTACTGATGACGATGATGAAAATTTTCCTCCAAGTGAGGATTTTCAAGGCACTAACGAGGATGATGAAAAATTTCCCTCGAGTGGGGATTTTAAAAATAATGAAGATGATTATGTTGATGGTGGATAGTTTTTTCCAGGTGGGAAATTTAAAGGCACCAATGGTGATTAATCCGGGTTTTATGAGAAGAAAGAAATGAATACAGATTATTACCAGATGCTTAACACATAATAACAAAGATACAGTAAAACTGGTTTTCTATTCAATAAGGAAATAAGCTGAAACTGTAAAATGCAACGGAAAACAAGCTTGCTGGAATGGTGGCGGCTTATCTCTGAGAAGAGATGTGACGACTGCGCTCATTCACAAGAAGATGATTACAATGAGGCTCTCAAGGCATTTTTACAATAAACAGGAGTTTCAAAAACCCTAAACATCCAAAAACCTTACCTTAGGAGATGAAGCGCCAAAAGTCATGTGGGCCCTGTTTGGGTAAGTCAGTACATCAACTTCTCAGGGTCGTAACTTTTGCATACGATCTTCGTTTTAGGCGTATGATAGCCCATTGGAAAAATCTACCTGAGGAATACAACAATTACACAAAATTTTGTGATGAAATTTTGCGATCAAAATGACTCCGGAAGTTTAGGACCCGAAAAACTGTTAAAAATAATAAATTATTAAAATTGCTAGAAAGTTGTTTTGAGCCAGCTGAAAAAGGTGGGTGGCCACCGATATCCACCTAGATAAATCCTCCACCCTTAGGAAGAAATGGTATACATTGCATTGATTTCCCCCATCAGATGAGGAAATTTCTGCTGAATTTGACCCCGGGTGAGCCACTTGCCTTGGTGCAGGAGCTGCCCTGCTTTGACGACTCGATAAAGATGGATCCTTTGTTGTTGAGTGCCCTTGATCTGTGTGTCCAAAATCTGATCACTGGATGCCTGTTGTATGCAGTCAGGATTGATATCTGTTGGTTTCATTTATTCTGCTACGTCTGAGCTGTCCAATAATGGTGGGAAATAAGGCCGAAGGAGGTCCACATTGAACACTAGGTGCAGGCCAAGGAAAGGAGGAATGTTGAGTGCAAAAGAATTATTCCCCACAACCTTGGTGATGGTGTACGACCCATAAAGAAGTGGGCGAAGCTTCCGATGGGGTCCTGTAAGGCATTCTTTTTGCAAGTGCAACCAAACTTTGTCGCCCACCTAAAACTTATGTGGAACCTGATGTTGATCATGGCGCTGCTTGTACTTGTCATTGGACTTCTGTAGGATATCCTGAACCTGTTGGCGGATGTGTTGGATCGTCTCAATGAACCGGGTGGCTTTGTCAACCTCAATTGGAGAAGGAGAGGAGTCGGTCGAGGTGACCGCAAGGGGAAGTGCAACATTTATGGGACCCAATGGTTGGAATCCTAACCCCACCTGAAAGGGGTTATGGTCGGTTGAGCTATGCAAGGCTCAGTTGTAGCTATGTTGGACATAGGGAAGACTCTCATCCCATGTGCGAGGGTGCTTGGAATTATACATGTGCAGGATATGCACGATCATTCGATTTACGACCTCGGTTTGGCCATCTGTCTGGGGGTGGAATACTGTGGATTTGGTGAGCTTGGTGTCCAGCAGTGACCAGAGGCTCGACCAGAATGTGCTGAGAAATCGACTGTCCCGGTCTGAGACAATGGTTTGTGGGATTCCAAAATGTACCCAGACTCGTCAAAGAAGAGCTTGGGAGTGGCTTCTGCTGTGATGCTCTTCTTGCAAGCAACCAGAATCACCATCTTAGAAAAGTGATCGACAACCACAAAAACACAACCATTTCCCCGCTTGGTGGACGGGAGGCCCGACCTATAGTCCATTGAGATGGATTCCCATGGTCTGTCAAGAGTAGGAAGAGAGCTGTACAAGCCCTATTTCTTAGTGGTTCGTTTGACAATAGCACACGCAGTGCAAGACCTGATATACTTGTTGACCTCCTGTCGAATTTTCAGCCAGTAGAAATGTTTTTGTAGCATCGCCACTATCTTTTCAATGCCGAAGTGTCCTACCACCCGACTATAGTGGGATTCCTAGATCAACTTCACTCACTCACTTGAGGGAACACATATATGGCCCAGACAACACAACAACCCATCCTGAAGATGGAAATTATCGACAACTACCTTTGCACCCAACATTTGGTAGGTGGAGGCGAAGTCTGGGTCTGTCTCATAGAGTTGGGGCCATCCAGAAGTCTCATGGTTGTAGGAATCTAGCACTGTGGTGAGTGTTGTGACTGGTGGTATGCTGAGGAAATCAACGACGTGATTGGTGCTTCCTGTTTTATACTTGATGTTGAGGTGGAATTGCTGCAAGTATGTGGGCCACTTTTGATGGCGGTCATTCTACAATTTTCCTTGTGTCTGCATGAACTGCAGTGGCTTATGATCAGTGTGGATGATTGTCTCCCTCCCAAGAATTTAATGTCTCCACTGGTGGTAGGCTTGCACAATGGAGTACATTTCTTTGTCGTAAGTAGGGTACTTACGAACAACATCTAATAATGTCACACTATGATAAGCCACGGGGTGTCCATGCTGCATGAGAATGACACCCACAACATAGTCTAAAGCATCAGTCTCAATCTCAAAGGGTTGTTGCAAGTCTGGTAGTGAAAGTATTGGGGCTGAGCACAAGCGTTGTTTCAAATCATCGAACACTTGTTGTTGGGGCCGAACCCACACAAATTTTGCCTTACCACCACCCCTGGTTATTTGGCTGAGGGCCCATGCAATATGGGAGAATCCCAACACAAACCTACGGTAGAAATTGGTAAGGCCCAAGAAGCTCTGAAGCTCAGTGAGTGTGGTTGGGGTTGGCCAGTCACGGATGACTTGGATCTTGGATGGATCCACATGTACGCCATGTTGATCAATGATGTAGTCTAGATAATGGACCCTGTCCATGCTGAAGGAACGATTTTCTAAGTTGGCATATAGCTTGTGCTGCTGCAAGGTGTGCAAAACCTGCTGAATATGTTGCAAGTGTTGGGCCCAAGTCTTGTTGTAAATGAGAATGTCATCAAGATACACCACTACAAAAATGTTGGTGAATGGTCGCAGGATATCGTCCATCATCCTCATGAAAGTGGCTAGAGCGTTTGTCAGACCAAAGGGCATGACCAACCATTCAAAAAGGCCTTCCTTTGACTGTCTTCCATACATCTATCTGTTCTATCAGGACCTAGTGGTAGCCAGACTTCAGATCAATCTTACTGAAGTATTTGGCCCCCATGAGTTGATCAAGGAGGTCGTCGATTTAGGGAATTGGGTACCGGTTTCTGACTGTGATTTTATTCAGAGCCCGATAATCAATGCAAAGTCGCCAGGTTCCATATTTCTTCTGTACCAGCACGATTGGGCTCCCGCAAGGTGATGAGCTAGGACGGATGTGCCCCTTGTGGACCAATTCTTGGATCTGTTGCTTGATCTCCTCATTCTCTAACAAAGAGAGGCGATAGACTGGCCCATTGGGAAGTGTTGCACCGAGGGTCAGATTGATGGGGTGCTTGACCTGGCAGTGCAAAGGTACCCCGGTAGGTGAGGAGAAGATATCTGAGTATTCTTCCATGACCTTATCTACTTGCTTCTGCTGTGTGGAGAGGTCGGTCGCAGAGACCCTAGATGTGGCTGTGATTTTTCTCTCATTCTAAGAGCGAATCACGAAGAAGACAAACGTCCCCGTCTGAGAGATGACCTTCCTGCATTGCTTAGCAGAGATCAAGGAAATAACACTAGGTGGGACAACCTCGGGTATCCTATACAATTTCCTGTTCAAAGTAATAATAACACGATGAGGCCTAGACTCATATACAACATGACGTTTCCATAAATAAGGTTGGCCCAAAAGAACATCACAAACTTTGAGAGGAGCAACATCACACAATACCTCGTCTTTGAAGGGCTTGATGTCGTACGACATTCAACACTGTTGGATGACGCAAAGATCACTTCCTTGGTGGAGCCATCCAAAGGTGTAGGGTTGTGGGTGCGACGTTGTTGGTAGGGCCAACCGCTTGATGACCTCTGCTGAGATGAGGTTCTTCTGGCTACCACTATCAACGATGAAGTGTAGTGGGGTGCCTTTTACCCACATCTATGAATGGAAGAGGCTCTCTCCTTCTTTTGGCTCATCTAGTTATCCATGTTGGATCTTGGTGGTAGCAACAATGGCACTGGGTTCCGCGTTAATGATCCGTCTTCCCCTTCCTAGTTCTGACTCAGAGTCAAAACCCGCATCCAATTCAGAGGCTTTCACTTCAGCCTCCAGCGTCTTCTTTGAGCGGCACTCAACAGTGTTATGCCAAGGGCTCTTATGGAAGTCGCACTACTTCCCAATATCTTTCTTTGTCTTTCTGGTGTCCTTCTTTGCTTGCGGCTTGGACTGGTTGTCCTGATACTATCCATCTTTGCTCTGTCCTTTGTTCTGTGGGTTGGGTCTGCCCTTTCCTGACTTTTGTTGTGAGGGGTTCCCCAACCCAAATTGTCGCATCTTTTGTTTGAGATTCTGCTCGATTTTGACGGCATATCGGTAGGCCGCACCCAAGGATGAGATGTCTAGAAATTCCATTTCGGTCTGGATGTATCTATGCAGAGCACCAGATCTCTCTCTAAATCTTTGATACCCAGCTTGGTGTGCAAGGTATGGAAGATATTTGTGAAATCTGGTACTGCTTGGTCTCTTTCTTGCCGCAGTGTGGTCCATTTGGTATACAAGTCGTCATAACTTTCGACATGGTAGTATTGTTCCTTAATAGCACCCCTGAAGGATTCCCAGGTGGTCGTGACTGTAAATAATGAGGGTTCCTCTGTTTCCTTTTGCTCACAGAAAGTTTCCCACCAATATTTGACATGGGGAATGACTTTGAGGAGCACAAAAGTAATATTTTCTCTATTCGAAAAGTTATGGATAGAGAAATACCCTTCTAGTAGATTCAACCACTTGTCTGCATCTATATGACCTTCAAATATAGGAATATCGAAGTTTATTTGTACCTTGAAGGGGGCGGTGCCTCCGCTCGAAGAAGATGTGTCGCATGTTGGTAGTCGCCGAAGGATTTGCCCGAAATTATCCATCATCTCATTCCTTTGTTACATGAGGGCTTCCTCAATCAACAGTTTGAAAGGATCTCTTGTCCCATCATCTTTATTTTCTCCTTCCATGAGAGGTTTCTTGGGTGTGCGAGAAATTTTGTCTTTAAGAGAAACAAGCTCGAGACCCAAATCTTTGTACTCCGACCTCGTTGGGGACATGCATTAAGACGACAAGGAGCAGACTGCTCTGATACCACTGATCCATATTTTATGAGTAGAACGAAATGAATACAGATTATTACCAGATGCTTAACACAGAATAACAAAGATACAGTAAAACTGGTTTTCTATTCAATAAGGAAATAAGCCGAAACTGTAAAATGCAGCGGAAAACAAACTTGTTGGAATGGTGGTGGCTTATCTCTGAGAAGAGATGTGACAAATGTGCTCATTCACAAGAAGATGATTACAATGAGGCTCTCAAGGCCTTTTTACAATAAATAGGAGTTTCAAAAACCCTAAACATCCAAAAACCTAACCTTAGGAGATGAAGCGCCAAAAGTCATGTGGGCCCTGTTTGGGTAAGTCAGTACATCAACTTCTCGGGGTCGTAACTTTTGCATATGATCTTTGTTTTAAGCGTATGATAGCCCATTGAAAAGATCTATCCGAGGACTACAACAGTTACAAAAAATCTCATGATGATATTTTGCGACCGCAACATACCCCAAAAAACGTCATTTAGGGCCTCAAAACGGCTCCGGAAGTTAAGGACCCAAAAAACTGCTAAAAATAGTAAATTATCAAAATTGCTAGAAAGTTGTTTTGAGCCAGTTGGAAAAGGTGGGTGGCCACCGATATCCACCAGGATCAGTGATGATGATGTTTTTCCTCCAAGCGAAGTTCTTAGAGGCATTGATGATGGTTTTGTTAATGATGAAGACATTCTTGTTAAAGAAGAAGTTAATGACATTTATATTCTTAAGGGTGATGATGATTTTCCTTCAAGTGAATATTTTCATGGAAGATCCAATGACATTGGTGAGCCTAATGGTAATCATTTTTCTAGTGAGTTTGATATTCCTCTTATCAAAGAGATTATCAATGAAGATGATGATGGACCTAGGAATGAAGATCATGTTCTCAATCATTCAAGTGCAGCAAATCAAAGTGATCAACATTCTCTTGTTCAGTTTCCTCACAATGTTTTGTATGATATTCCTACTAGTGATGAGGAAATTCCTTCCAGTGAGGATGATGAAATAATGGAGACATTGAAAAGAAACATTGTGTCAAGGACCAGGACTGGATCTTTTTATATCAATCCAAATCATTTTAGTTATACAAGGACTACATGTGTGCCTTGAATAAAAGGAAGACATATTTGTCAATGAATAAGAACATGCAAAATTCTTATTTAGTGGGGTGCATGATATCCACTAAGACATGATATGATTATCGCATTGAGAATTTTACTTTGCAGAAAGGCTTTAAAAAAAAATCACTCAATTGATAATCTTCATCTATCAAGAATCCAAACAAGATTGGAAAAATATCCTTCATTTTATTCAAAGGTGCATCATAGACGAGAGAGTGGACCATTAATAAACACTACATTGTCATGGATGTGTGACTTATTTTCCAAACATCGAGAGTGTATTCCAGACAGAGACACAATGCATATTCCAGATAATTTCTCAAGGAGAGAAATGTACAACGTATACAAAGAATATATTGAATGTGTTGAAGGAAATGGTAATTTTATTACATATTCATATTTTACAAGAATATGGAAGAAACAATTCAACAATGTCCATATTCCTAAGAAGTCAAGGATGTGGATTTGCAATATACATGCTACTCTTAAATCAAGAATAGATAAATCTGAAAGTGTATAAATAGGTATATATTTACAATTTTTTTTTTTAATTGGATAGTTATCAACTATGAAAACATATTATCTATATTTTCATTTTATGTCATGTGCAGATTCCATAGTCAAAGCACTTCAAGAACATCGGAATCAACAATCAAGTGAAAGGAAAAAGTTGTACAAACATCAAAAGACGTGTTATGATGCTCCAAACAAATATATAGGTAGGATAATTGATGGCATGGACAAAAAAACACTTCTACCGCATTTTGTTTATACACCAAAAAATTTACAAGAAGAGAATTTTATTCAGTTTCACTTGGTTGATTGTATGGTTTTTAATGGAAAAATGTATCCAAGGGTTTACTTCACAGATCCAAATATTCAAAATGATGCAAATCTGACCATCACCATAATTCATCATGTGCTCACTCATTGGTCTGACAATCTTCCTCAAGTTCTATATCTATAGTTAGACAACACTAGTTGTGCAAACAAAAATTAAATTGTATTTGGATATCTAAGCATGCTTGTTCAACTAGGAATATTTCAAAAGGTAAAAGTTGGTTTCCTTCTTGTTGGACATACTCATGATCATATTGATCAAATATTTAATCATTTTTCAATAACATTGAAGAGGAAAAATGTTGGAAGCATATCATCATTAATTGAATGTATTAAGAAATCATACATTCCAGAACCTATTTTTCACGTATTAGAAGAAACTGTTGGCATGCGAAGATTTATTCAGGAATCACATGGTGAAGAAAAACATATTGAGCAACTTAATGACATTACCTTCCAACATCAATTTTGTTTAAAAAAAAATTGATGGGAAAACACTTATATGGGGAAAGAAGTATTCAACTACTGCATAATGGGGGCCTTCATCAAGTTTAACATTTTTGAAGTTCATTATAGATCATCCAATATTTGCATCAAAGTTATTGTTATTAAAATTAGTTGTTGAAATCCATAATGCACGGAGGTGTAATAGAGATGTAGATTATTATGAATGCTTTGAAGAAAAAAAAGTCCATTAAAGATACATATGAGTACTTTGATGTTGTTGATTTTGTTTGGTGGTCTTTTTTCAATGGTCAAAGCGACATAATATCAATCTCAAGAAATGAAGATACATTTTTGAAGACTCCATTTCATTGGCCACAAAATATGCCAAATGAATCTCAAGAAAGAAACATTGTTGAACAAAAAGAATCTCAAGGGGATATTGAGTTTTCACAAGCTGAGGAAAGAGAAATGCATATTGGTTCTAGAAGATCACATGCACAATGTGAAGCCATGGAAGACATTTACAGGGGTTTGGTACATGATATTAAGGAGGGTATCATGATTGCAATCTTAGAAACTGAAGATCCACATGGTTATCCATTCTAGATTGCAAAGGTTATAAAGATTGAAAAATAAAATGAAGATGTTATAGTAATGGAAATGCATTGGTATGCAACAGGTACACAACCATTCAATGGTGTGTACAAGCCAGAGATGGTGGTTGAGAAATATGTTAGTTGAAAGAGAAAAAGAAAGGGTCAAAATACAACTCATTGTCGCATTGACCTCTTAAAATTAGAGGATGTTGACATACTTGTTTATGACTTCAATTTGACAAAGAGAGGAACTATTCGCTCTTGGAAAACAAAGATTATCAAGAGGTTATTGCCACAAGAACTAACTAGAAGATGGGAGTTTGTTGAGCCTAGTCGTAGATCTAAAAGGTTTTTGACATCTGAAATGTTGGGCATGCATGTAGACTCAAATGGTGCATTCATTGATAATATAGAAGAGTATGGATCATCTACATCTCCATCCAATCATTCATCTAAAGAAAATGTAGACTCTGATGGCATTTCAGAATACGAGAACCAATTTGAATAAGTATATGAAAAAATGTATGTATTTTTTTATCCATATGATGTTTGTATGGTAACCAGATATGAACGTTTAACTTACGTATGATCTTACATGAAGTTATGAATCATTTCTATGTTTTATGAATTGTATGTTTTGATTATGGAGAATATAATACAATTTCTTAGCTCATATGTTTTGAATATGGATAGTGTAAGAATATTTTAAAGAAATAATTTATGTTTCATTCAATGTAATTTGTAATGACTTTTTTTTATTAAAGGTAAAAAAATATTTGGAAGTGTTGTTGAATTTTTAAAGTATAGGGTGACATTTTCATGGCATTATGTATTATCTTGTGCTTGGAGTGATAAACTAATATTTAAAAAGAAAACATTTAAGGGTTGATTTTATGATTTTGTTTACAATAATGATGATTTCTTATACCAATTCAAAAAAATTGTCATTTTAATACCCCAATTTTAGCATGGGTGCTACAAGTAGCAGTACTTTTCAATTTGATGGTTGATTTTGATGTTTTTGGTTTTAATGGTACCAACTGTTAAGAATAAGATTTCAAATGATCTATAATTTTAACATTTAGAAAAAAAACATTTTGTTTCAAGTAACAACACCTTTTTTATTTAGGTGTTGATTTTAATGTTTTTCTGAGCAACTATATGAGTTTTGCAGGCCATGCTTGAATTTTTTTGTAATTTAAACCCGGTTAGAAAAAATGATGCTATCGGTAGCACCACCTTTTGATTTGGAGGTTGATTTTCATGTATTTAATGTAAAAATATGGGTTTTTAGGGCTAGAGTTCTCATTTTGAGGTCACAGTTCTCATTAAGTCGGTAACTTTGTTAAAATATTGGGTTGTATAAATAATATGTTCTAAAACTATATGAAGTTAATAAACAATTACAAAAACTACTAGAGCAAGGAGCAATTCAATCAAGCACCTCACCTTGTGGGTCAACTATCATCATAGTACCCAAGAAGGATGGGACTTGGCGAATGTGTATTGGTTACAAAGATTTGAACAAGATCACACTCGAGAATCAATACCCTCTACCTAGAATCGATGATTTGTTAGATTACTCACAACATGCCAAGTACTTCACTAAGTTGGATCTCAAATCAAGATACCATTAGGTATGCGTTAAAGAAGAAGACATTTTCAAGACCGCCTTCAAGAAAGGGAAAGGTTTGTATGAATGGTTGGTCATTCCTTTTTGTTTATGTAATGCAATGACTACATTTATGTGATTAATGAATTATGTATTGCACCCCTATTTAGATTCATTTGTAATAGTGTATTTGGATAACATATTGGTTTATAGATATACCTAGGAAGAACACATCTCACATCTCACACAAATGTTAAAGACTCTGAAAAAGCATCAGTTGCTAATTAACCTTAATAAATGTGATTTTGCTCAGTAGTCATTACTGTATTTGGGGTATGTGATTGGTGGAAGGGAACTCGAGATAGACCCACAAAGATGGAGGTCATCATCGAGTGGTCATTTCCTACTAATGTCACTAAAGTTAGGAGCTTTGTTGGAGAAGCGTGATACCTACATAAGTTCATAGCATCATTTTCAATGGTAGTTGTGCAACTCCATGCCATAAAAATGAGTGGTAAGAGTTTCCATTGGGGAAAGAATTAGCAAAAATATTTCGAATAGATAAAATGGAAGATTAGTCAAGCACGAGTTCTTTCATTTCCTAGCTCGTAGAATCCTTTCAAAGTGGATATAGATGCAAGTGGATATGCTATGGGAGCAGTCTGATGTAGGGAGGTAAGTTAGTATAATATTATTTTGAAATGTTTCATGGAGTCCCAAACTACCCTACATATGATAAGGAACTCTATGCACTGGTTCAATCTATTAAGAAGTGGAAGCATTATTTGATGGGAAAGGAAACCATTATCCAGACTGATCACCAATGACTACAGTATTGATCTCAGAGTAAGCTTAAAAAAACCAGACATTACAAGTGGATGGGGTTTTTTCAACAATTTCATCTAATCATCAAATATAAGAAGGGAAACACTAAAATTTGGCAAACATGCTTTCAAGGCCACCCACATCAATATTATAGCTTTGGGAACTCTTATGTACATGGAGCCTTTTACCCATGATGCATACAAAGAGACACACATAGAATATGGGGACTTTAAAGAGGTGTTTCAACAACTATAGAGCTAAATTCACGCAGAAGAAGTTGATGGTAAAGTTGACTATCATCTTCAAAATGGGATGCAAAAAAAGCAAGTAATATATATATATATATATATATATATATATATATATTCCAAAGAAAAAAATGTAATTTTATTGCAAAGAGAAAACAATTACATATGTATATGCTAGAGGCATTCTTGTAGCTAACACCTCAATATTTTCCCTATATAGCGTGGCATAAAAAAACAAACATATAGTCATCTGAGATTCTACATATGTCTATTATATGACTTGTCTGTAAAAACAGTCTTAAATTTTCTCTATCTTTACACAAAATTTTGGTCAAAATGGATCATTAATATTCCTTTCAATCTTTTAAAATCTCTAATGTACCAACAATAAACATGAAAAGTATGCTAACAAAGAAAAAGTAAGATGCTAAATATCCAAAATGTGAGACACTAATCAGATTTGTAAGCAAGTGTTGTGAAAAAATTATGTTGTTCCTGTCTCGGTTTTTCCAGTGATCTTCCAAGTGCCCCTGTCTAGTGCCACTCCAGCTTTTGAGAGTCGATCTATGTCTTCATTCTTATCTCAAGTGTTTTTTCGATGAACTTGCATTCATATCATGTACAATAACACCAACGACCATAATTGATATCATGCCCATGCTAATGAAAGAAGCCTCTATAGAGAAAAGTGTGAGAAATCATACTACAAGCCTTTGGAATCTTTGCAATGATCACCATGTACCTAGCCACCTTCTATCATCAAAGAGAAAATCAACCCCCTTAATTGTGAAATTCATTCTTCTTCATTGCGTAACAATAATACACGCCTAACCAAAATAATCAAGTGTTTCTTGCTAATTGCTTAACACACTTGTGTTTCCATAGAATGTACACATCATTAGGAAAGTGTTCTTCTGGAAATCCAGTGTGACATTGGCAACTTTGAATATGCAAATTTCTTAATGGAAGCTCATAAGCATAATTTTTAGTCACATTTAGGAATGTAAGGGAGGTAACTTTTGTAAAAAGGCACTATTTTTGCACTCATTACAAATAACCAATATATCAAATCAAACAATTGGCATATAACCCTTATTCCACACACACAGTGAAATATTGTCTACCCTTACACTAACATTGGCCAATGTGTTGGCCACAACAAATAAAGCATGCCACAAAATCTAATGTTGCTTATCAATTCAATGATAAGTCCATGAGACAATTAATTTTGAGTCATGAGTATAATAAAATATGTTCACCCTTCTCATCAACTATGTGGAATAAGGTTGATGAATTAAAAGAAACAAGATTTGTCTATCATCATACATATCGCAACAATTTGTTTTTATTGCTAGAAGACGTGGGAACAAAGATAGTGACAATAGCATAGGGAGTAACGAAATTAGAAACGACATCAGTTTAAGCAGCGATATCAAATCCAATTGCTAAGATAACAACATCACGCCCAAACGGTTGTGATCGCATCGAACACCCTCTTTGTTTACGTGCATCGCACTCCCATGGACTACCACTTATTTAAATTACCCCCCTTATTAGTCTTGTAACATGCTACCTCACCTAACGTCTTAATTGAATTCGGTAGTGAGGAAAGATTTGATTGCAGAAGTAAATGGGGCGACTAGGTTAACCTACAACTAGCTAGACGTAGACACCACTTCCGTATAACTGAGGCATATGAGTTCGTCACATCTTTGAATCACAATACACAAGTCAAAATCAATACCTAGTAGCAGCAAAACCATAGCCTGCAGCTTACCTTTCCATCTGTGTTGTGCACATGAGATGCACGTGTTAGAAAAACAAGATCACGGAGCAATAAAATAAAACAAATGCGGAAATAAAACATAAAAGATACATAATACAATAGAGACACAGATATACGTGGTTCACCCAGTGTGGGCTACGTGGTTCACCCAGGTTGTATTCCTTTATTATTATCCAACAAATGAAGGGATACAACCTACAACACACCCATTGTAACTTCCTCTTCTTTCTCTCACAGTCTCCTCACTCGGATTACAATATTCACAATGCTACATAGCCGCAATACATTTCCCTCATAAAAGATGGTTGCCTTCTAGGGAAAAAAACCCTAACATAACTTCTACCGTAAGATCTGTGACCTTATAATGAACGGTCCAGATTTACTATGAAATTACAATATACATTTACAAGACAATTTTTCCTTCAGGGGCCCACTTTCCCCCGAACCCCACAGGGGGGGTAACCCCCCCTTGCACTCGCTCGTGTGAAGGAGTGTACATTCTTCTAGGGTGTAAAGTCTTCATGGGGTATAAACACGACTGAAATTAAATACCTCTGAATCGGGAAGATAATCAAGCTCCACAACCAACGATCTCCCACTTGGAGATTGATCTCAACAACTCCACCGCTGTTGTATCTGCTGGACTATGATCCTTCTTGGACCTGGAAAATTTCTCATCTTCATCTTCATTTTCATGCTTGAAGACCCACTGAAACTGATCATGAACTCAGTTTCTCCCTGGTTACTCCCTTAGTTAACATGTCTGCAGGATTTTGGCTAGTGTGTATCTTTTCCAACTTCAAATGTCCATCTTCCAAGACGAATCATATGAAATGGTACCTGAATTGTATATGCTTAGTCTTAGAATGGAAGGTTGATTTATTTGCAATATGAATGACACTCTCACTGTCACAGTACAACCTACTATTCTCTTGCTTCTTTCCCAATTCCTCCATAAACCTCTACAACCAAATCATCTCTTTACTAGCCTCTGTAGCAAAAACATACTCTGCCTCTGTTGTTGAAAGTGCAACAACCTTTTGCAATTTCAAAATCCAACTTATTGTTGTTCCACCTATAGTAAAAACATACCCTATGGTGCTCCTCCTACTATCTTTATCACCCGTCATATCTGAATCAACATATCCATGCATAACAATGTTTTAACCTTCAAAACATAATGCATGAGTAGCAGTACCTCTCAAATACTTGATAATCCAATTTACTGCCTCCTAATGTTCTTTACCTGTATTGTTCATATACCTACTCACAACTCCCACTACATGTGCAATATCTGGTCTTGCGCAAACCATCACATGCACCAAGTTGCCAACTGTTGATGAATAAGGGACCCTGGACATGTATTCTATCTCCTCCTGTGTCTTGGGACACATTTCCTTAGTTAATTTGAAATGGTTAGCCAAAGGTGTACTAACTGGTTTTGCATTCTGCATTCTAAACCTCTCCAACACTTTCTCTATGTACTCACCCTGAGACAATGTCAATTTGTGATTTTTCCTGTCTCTTGTTATTCTCATACCAAGGATTTTCTTTGTAGCACCCAAATCATTCATCACAAATGAATTAGCTAATTTCTTCTTGAGCACATTTATATCCTGCATATTAGACCATGCAACAAGCATGCCATCTACATACAATAGCAAGATAATATAGCTTCCATTTTCTAGCCTTTTAAAATAAACACAGTGATCAAAATGACATCTACTATAACCTTGTTTTGTCATAAACCTATCAAAATTCAAGTACCACTTCCTTGGAGCTTGCTTTAGGCCATACAATCTCTTCTTCAACCTACATACCAAATTCTCCTTCCCTTTGACCTCATACCCCTATGGATGTTGCATATAAATCTCTTCCTCCAAATCCCCATGGAGAAAAGTTGTTTTTACATCTAATTGTTCAAGATGTAAATATTCTACTCTCCGACGATGGAGGAACATGACGATGGAGGAGCATGACGAGAAATTACACTTGGTACTACAGTGTTTTCGAGAGAGCAAATTGTATGGGAAATTGTCTAAATGCTCATTTTATCAATCGAAGATTCACTACTTAGGGCATGTCATCTCCTGCGAAGGTATCACCGTGGATCCAAAAAAGGTCGAGCCTATTATGGAATGGCCTGCACCGAAGAATGTCCCTGAAGTGTGTATCTTCATGGGTTTAGTGGGATACTATCAACGGTTCGTCGAGGGTTTTTTGAAGATCGCAAATCCAATCACGGAATTGCAGAAGAAGAACAAGAATTTTGTTTGGACCGAGAAATGCACGGAAGCATTTCAGAGGCTCAAGGAGCTGTTGAAAACAACACCGATACTAAGGGTCCCTGACATGGACGCGTAATTTTTGGTATGCACTGACACATCCAAGGAAGGCCTAGGCAGAGTCTTGATGCAAGACGGTCGAGTGATCGCTTACATCTCAAGAAAGTTGAGAAGGCATGAGGAGAATTATGCAATGCACGATTTGGAGTTGTTAGCCATTGTTTATGCCTTGAGAGTTTGGAGACACTAACTTATTGGACAGAAATTTGAACTAAAAACAGACCACTATGGACTACAACACATCTTTACGCAAAACGACTTGAACGCACAACAACAGTGTTGGTCTAAATTTCTTAGCGAGTACGATTTCAAGATTACGTATAAAAAAAGGAAAAATGAATAGAGTGGCTGATGCATTGAGTCGGAGACCACACATGTTTTCGGTGATGCCTCTTCAGATGAATCTACGTGAAAAGATTCTAACTTTACAACATGACGATGATTGGTACAAGAAGGCCAAGGATTTTATTGGACAAAACACAATGATGGTACCAAGATTGAAGGATTTGCGTTGGACGACGATGGATTATTGAGATTTAAAAATTGAAATTACGTACCACCCAACGACGAGTTGAGGAGTTTGATCCTAAATGAGGCTTATAGAGCAGTGTATATGGCTCATCCTAGAGCCATGAAGATGAGGGCAGACCTTAAACCCTTATTCTTATGGAAAAGAATGAAGGCATACATAGTCAACTACGTGGAAAGATGTCTAGAATGTCAGTAGGTGAAGGCTGAACATAGACATATGGAAGGATTACTACAACTGCACGTTATTCCAAAATCGAAATGGGAGATCATTTCGATGGATTTCATTGTTGGATTTCCACTGACGGCAAGGATACACAAATCGATTTTTGTGGTAGTCGACACTCTGATGAAGAGTGCTCATTTTATTCCTATGTGTATGACGTATCAGGCACCTGACATAGCTAGATTTTTCATCAGTGAGATTGTGAGGCTACATGGTGTGCCTAAGAGGATTATATCCGATAGAGGATTGGTGTTTACAGGACAATTTTGGACTAGTTTCCAAGAGGCCTTAGGAACCCAACCTAACGTTAGTACCACGTATCACCCGAAGACAGACGAACATACCAAAAGAAAAAACCAAATCATGGAGGACATGTTGTGTATGTACATGATGGACCAATAAAATAATTGGGAAGAGTTCTTGCCGCTGGTAGAATTTGCCTATAACAACAGTTATCAAAGCATCGATGACAACTTTCGAGTTTCTTTAGGGGTGACCATGTCAGATGCCTTTGATTTTGGGATCAGCTTGAGGATAGGGTCCTGGTAGGACCTGAAGCGATCCAAGAAATGGAATACCAAATGAAAAACCTAAGACAAAGGATAAAGGAAGAGCAGGATCGACAGAAGAGTTATGCTGATGCGTGTCGTATTGATCGTAGTTATGAAGTTGGCGATCGAGTCTTCTTGTGAGTGAAATCGCATAAGAGTTCGATCAAGTTTGGAAAGGGTGATAAACTCTCTTCTAAGTTTGTGGGATCCTGTAAGGTTGTGGAAAAGAGAGGGCCCGTGGCCTATTGACTAGCCTTGCCTGATCCTTGAGGCGTATGAATGATGTCTTTCACATCCCTATTTTGAGACATTATGTTAGTGATCCTACACATGTTGTTGACATGAGTTCCTTGCATATATCGAATGAGGGTGCACTCACGACAGAGACGATCCGTATCCTGGACCATCGCGTTTGACAACTACGACGTCGAACAATAGATCAGGTCAAGGTCCAGTGGGACAACCATAGTCCACACCCGACAACTTGGGAGGACGCATATGATATGCGTCAGCAGTTCCCATTTGTGTTGATATCTAGACCTATGATATTCTAATACACTTATTTTGACACTTACATACTGTGAAACTTCGGGACGAAGTTTAAAACAAGAGGGGGTGTATGTAACATCCCGCTCTTGCACGCATTAAGCGAACTTATTCTTTGAGGACACTTGCGTGCAAGTGATCCGAGTTATTATACTATTGGTTGTTTTGATTATAATTATGAGATATTGTGGATTTGATGATATGTTATTTTGTTGTATTTACATAGACATGTGCTATTTTCTGGGTTTTCATGAGTGTGCAAGACTCTGGACATTGAGGATGTAGAGGCATCGATGAAACCCCTTGGACTTTGGATTGAGTCAGGGAGTGGACTGTTAGAGCTTGAATTTTGTTGATGTGACATATGTACATATGATTATATGTTATGATGATTGATTATCATTGCTGACATGATTCGTTGATGGATGTGGGCTAACGATAGCTTGCCGACCATAGTCACATTCGGAGTAGAGGGGTCACACACGAAAACCAAAGACATTGAGGGAGAGGTGTCGCAACAGCCCTGCCACAACCTACTAGCACTTCCACCATGGTTGAAACTGTAGGTTAACGATTACCTAGTTCGAGAAGATCCACGATGTCATGAGGGAAGACTGTGACAGTCGCTCACGATGATTCTAAGGGGCGCGCAATAAGGCAGGGGCCTTATTCCTTAGAGGCCCTTAGTCTCCCACAAGATCATCCGGTGGAGTATTGACTCCAAGGGTTTGACGTCTACCAAATTCAGTCAAGAGGCGAGTGGCACCCTTGGAGCACGTAGTGCGTCTTTAAGGGCACGTCGCGCAGACAAAATGGAAAGAGGCGACTGGCACCCTTGGAGCACGTAGTGCATCTTGAAGGGCACGTCGCGCAAAGAAAATGGAAGGAGGCGAGTGGCACCCTTGGAGCATGTAGTGCATCCTGAAGGGCACATCGCTATTTTTAACTATGATAATTTAATAAACCTAGTGCCTAGAAAATTATGCCTCCTTAGGACCTGGTTGGCCATAAAATGAATGGCGTGATAAGTAAAGTTTAATAAGAAATTTTCCCTTAAAAAAATTGTCGCCTAGCCTAATGAAATTAAAACATAGGTCTAAGTAGAACATGTGGATAAAGAAAAACTAAATAAACATGTAACAAGAGGGGGGGTAAGAAATTCAAACTTATTTATTAAAGTCAAAATTATAATGGTGGATTGAATTTATTAAAAGGGAAAATGGTTGTTTTATCTACACTTGCTAATTTGATTTTTAGTTAAAAAGGAAAAAGTGGGAAACTTAAAATAAAAATGAAACTTAAAAGAAAAAGGAAACTTAAAGAAAAAGTTGAATGTCTAACTTAGTAAGGAATCTTGCCTTTGGAAATTTCTATTTTTGAACTCAACTAGGAATTAAGAAGGGCGTAAGTCATTTAAAAATTATAAGGGAATTTTGGGACACTGATAAGCGTTTTTAGGAATGTTTTAGGTGGGTGAGGGAAACAGAAATAATTAATTAATTAATAAAATTGATTTTCTGCTGCAACTAGGGGATCAAGCAACATATGTATGTGGGAGGTTTTTCCTAATTAAATAAATGAGAAATGAATCTAATAAGGGTTTGGGAAACTAATGACTAAAAAACTCTATAAAAGGGATGGTGGAGAAGGAGTATGGATCTCAACTGGCTTGCCTAACGTTACTCTCCTGAAACTTCATCTTGACTAAACTTTCTCTTGTGGGAGTTGGGATACCTAGCTCAAATAACGAGTGGTAGCTCGACCTTGCGAGGCGAGATGGGTGCTAACATTCTCTGGTATTGTGTGTTTGGCCCCTTTGTGACTCAGAGAGCTCAGGGGGGAAGAAGAGTACCCCTAGCGTTGGTTGGGAGGTACTAGTGAGGTCACATCGGTTGGCAAGCGGGAGTTGGATGGAGCGCGCGCAAGACAACGACTTCAGAGCATTCACATTTGGATATAGTACGCATGTGTATGTTTGTATTGGATGTTAGTTAAATGATGTTCATGTGCCTTCAGTTAAGGTACTCTACTATGTTAAGTTTATGTTTTATTTAGCATAACGCTATCCAAAGATTTCATTTTTATCTTTTAGCAAATTTGTCTTGATGAGCCCAACATTTTATGTTTAGATAACTTAAAGTCATCCCAACCTTATGCTCCTTGTATTTTTTATTGATTTCCATGGCGAACCCAAACTCCGAATGCAATGACTTCTCTGTGCTTGTTTTTATTGATTTAAATACGGAGAAAATTTGTGTTTTTATCTTCTGTCCCTTATCCTTTAAGTTATTAGCCCGTGCCCCCCGGATGGGGTGACAGACAGACCAATCCAGCCACGTGGAAGGGAGTCGGGACGGGGAGTTAATAGACCCACAGGCCCCCGTCAACTCTCCCATTAACGATCCATGTGCGCACGCTGGAGCATTCAAGGGCCGAGACCCCTCAAGCAAGCGGAGAGTACCAGCATTTATCATTCAAGTTTAATGGTCGAATTGACGGAGGAGGTTATGGCCTTAGCCACCGTCTCATTGTTCTTCATTCTCGTCATCAGTTGTGGTAGCCGAACGCCCTGGAGCACCTCGGCACACCATTATTCCGATCGACCTTTGCTCACTCGAGCTTGCAACATGCCGCGGATCAGAGGCAGGTCGCGACGGGGGGCAGCATGGTATGCTGCGCAGTTGCGCCGGAAACGCAAGGAAATTTTTGAGAGATCCATTGCACTAGCCACCAGAAGACGCAGACAGAGACAACGGAGGCCCCCACGCGAGTTCGATGAGGAAAAAACTCCGACAGCCGGCTCAGACACACAACTGGAGCTCACCCGGTTCGAAGCGTCTGCTAAGTGGCAACAGAGCATGACCTTTGGCCTGGCCGGCCCTTCACAACCGGTAGCCGATCTCCCTGGAGAGGAAAGGCCCTACACACCATGTTATGTGGTGGAGGAACTGCCTCCCGAGCTCACCCAGGCAGCCGAGGTATGCAAAGAGCAGAGCGGAAACGAGGCAGCCCCAGAGGAGCACGCGGACAACAATTGCCCTGAGAAGCATACTTCAATGGATTGGGACCTTCTCAGTCTCCTCTTCGAGATACGAAAGCTTCTTGGGGACCAGGTCTTCCGCATGGCACGTCTAGAGCAAAGGATTGATATGTTTTATGTAGCCCACTCGCGAGCCGCACCGAAGAAGCAATGCCCGACCTGCGCCAGAGTCTATGCCTTCCCTGCTCGATGGAGGCACTCAGCAATGGGCGACGACACACCCCAGGGTTCAAAGGTTATATGATTTTCCATTCTAGACTTTGCTTATGGTATAGCTATTTCAGTTTAAACGTTAAGCTAGTAAACTACAGTTGTCTCTTAGCTTTAGGCAATAGAGCTAGTTTTCAGACTTTGCCTGCGCGTCCCGGTTTCCTTCGGGCGGGGCGTCGCAGAGACATCATGAATGCATTTTGCTCACTCTGTAAACAGGATAAAACGTGGACTGGAGTGCCCAACTGTCCCGGTTTCCTGCTTAGGCGGGACAGCTGGCCTCCCCTGCAATTTTGTTTTTTGCCAATTTTAATATAACAGGATCCACCCCTTTATTTACAAAAAAAGTTATTAACCCGTGCCTGAGCAGTTGGCTAGGAGCCAAATCGACTGTCTTTCACTCTGATGTTAAATATTTAGATTCAAATGCCCTACTTTCCCGTCCATGGGTAATAAGTAAAGGATAAATTTTATGTCCAGCAAATTCCTTTGTGTACAGCGGAATACTTCCCTTTGCTATGTGATTTTAGTTGCTTGATTCCACCATATTCGTTATGATTTTCGCCCAACTATCTATCCCTTACTTTCCTCTACATAATTTTGTTTTCCTTGATTCTCTCTTGGCGAGATCCCTTCGTCGGAGTGGTAAAAGATTTGGTTATGTTTTTTTTTCTTGGAGAATTCCTTCCTAGAATTTATCTCTGCACTTAACAATTTTATCTTTGCGTTCCATTTATATTTGCATTCAATTATATCCGCGTTCGATTTATGTCTGCGTTGAATTTATCTCTACACTTGAACATCTATGAAGAACTCAACAATTTATATTTATCTCTGCGTTCAATTTATCTCTGCACTTGGACAACTCAAAAGAACTCTGCGAGATCTATTTGTCTCCGCGTTTAAACAACTTATCTCTGCATTTTCAGTTATGAATATTCTATGCGTCCTCCCTTGGATTAAAATCGTCTGGATTAAACTCCCCTAGATTAAAATCGCCTTGATTAAACTCCCCTGGATTAAAATCACCTGGATTAAATTCACCTTAATTAAATCGCTTTTATATCAGTCCTTTACACCAGTCAGTGTAAACTCGACTGGATTAAAATAGCCCTGTTTAAATGTCATACCAGTCACTTGATTAACCTTGATTAAAATCGCTTGTAGTCGGGTTGTATTTTATTTAGATATGCAAGGTGACTTAATAGTCCTTACATATTTTTGTTTATAATCTGCTTTAATTCTTTAAAGAGATATGCATATTAGAGCTGGTGCAAATGATATTGATTACAAAGACTTGAGGCACTTGATAACAATGCTTGAACTTAATGAACATGACTGTAGAAATTCACTAATGATGATTGGATTTAAATATTTTGTCACAGGGTTCCACAAAAATATTCAATCTCAGTTTTTGTCAGTCGTTAACCTTGAAAATTAATTGTTATTTTATTATTCCTTATTTTTCTGCGTTGATATTCTGTTGACAAATCGTGTTATGCTAAATTAAGTTGGATTCGGCGGGAAATGAAACTGGGAGTAAATCGTTGCACTACCATTTAACACAAACACAAACCTTCTCGATCTGATTCGAGCGGGCTGCTATCACAATGACCGTTAAGGTTAAACACTCAAGATGTTGGATCACTGGATTGACCCTTCTCAATTTTGACCGTTGGAAATTGTTGATTATAGTGAACGTTGAAAATCCCATGAGAAATTTATCCCATTAAAATATTTACCCACAGGATGTTTCAATCATTCAACCCATGGATTCCTGATAATTTAATAACTTTCGATGAAACTTCAATCATTTATACTACTTAAAAACTTGTTCCTTCTATATATATATATATATATATATATATATATATATATATATATATATATATATATATATATATATATATATATATATATATATATATATATATATATATATATATATAT
>JASDQU010100098.1:225013-255902 GCA_032191745.1 Picea mariana
TTTAACTTTAATAATCTTAGTTTATAAAAATTTGGTATGTATGCATGCGAACTTTCAATGAGGATTGTTATTCAGAAACTGTTATTTTAAAGAGAAGTGTTAATTAGAAATTGCTAACTTAACGAGGAAGTGTGATTTAGAAATTGCTAATTTGATGAGGAAGTGTTATTTAGAATTTGTTATTTTAAATAGGAGTGTTATTTAGAATTTGTTATCTTGATGGGAAAGTGTTATTTAATTATGTCCCTTTTTATGAAAGGTAAATGTTACTCGAAGGTTGTTATGTATGTTAACATTTGGATGAGGTAAGATACACTATGCTAGAATAGGTTCTTGATGGAAAGATGGTATTGTGTTATGTCTAGATGGTTGTGATCTTTAACCGTGTCTTGAGTGTAGTTGCGTTGCGCAAGATTAATGGTTGAGGGTTTAATAGTTTTTTAGTTAAATTGTTTAATAGTTAAACAGTAAATTTGGTTAACATGCGCCTTGTGCCTTAGTTGAACTGTAATGGTGGTTGGTCATGGTTGCTACACCACTTATGATTTCCTTGTAGGAAAAAGAAATCCTTAGGTTAGTTGCGCAATTTAAATTCGAATGATGTCTCCTTGCATCTTGTTGACTTGTGATTGGGGACTTGGGTATAGTCTTCGTGTATTTATTGACAGATAACTCGATCTCGTAGTGCATGGGATTTTTCTAGGGTTAAAGGTCTATATATGTTATATAACGCCAAGGTTACTGATACGCCCATCGCCTCGTGACGACATGATTCCTGATGAGGGGATCATTGTGCGCCTGATTGATAATGCGAATGATAACCTGGCCAGAGTCTTGTGCTTTCGATGTGGGTGTATTGTTCGTTGTTGTCTGTTGCATGATTTGTGTAAGCAGTATTCGTCGTCCAGTCGTGTTGATTAATTGTAGTTGTTGTTACTTTCCTGCTTTAAAAAAAAAAATGAACTTGCTTTGCGTCGCATGCAGTCATAACGATGGGGTCGTTACATATGGTATCAGAACAGGTTCAACCTGCGACTGTGGATTGCCATTCTTTCCACTACAGTAAACCCTTGAGTAATAACCTAGTGCTAATTTAAAACTTTAACATGTACATGCAGTGATCTTGATTAGAGGATGCCACAGAGGTTCGCAATGTGGTGTCATGGAAGGAGGTGTGACGCCTCCAAAAGTGCCCACGCTCTCAGAGTCTAACCCCCAAGGGGAAAGAACAAGTCCTTGGGCTGGATTCGATTGTTGTAAGGGATGATGATGGTCTGACAAGGCCCTTCCAGGGAACGCCAAAGGCCTCGATTCACCATATGTACTGAGATGAGGCCAGGGCGCCTGTACCCTTGCAGGTCCACAACGTGCCCCAACCAATGCCATTAGCTTCATCGAGAACTCGAGAAGGATAAGTTCTCAAGTCCATGAGTGTCGCGTATGACTCAGTCATTAAGGCATGGTTGGAGAGCAAGGCAATGTGCTTCACACTTCATGATTACGACCTCCAGCATGAAGGTCCGCATGGTGGTCTTTCAACTGAAAGGGGAGCACTCTTCTATGGTGGAAGACACTCCTGCCGCATTTGAACATGGAATTCAAAGACGTGTCAAGGGAACTGTTCGAGGAATGGTTCCAGGAGAGGTATTTATCTAAGGAGTTCATTGAGCGTCAGCTCAACGAGTTCAATGCCTTGCGATAGGGCGGCCGTACGGTGCCCGAGTACGAGGCCCATTTTTTGGAGCTGCTTCCGTATGCTCCGCACTTGAATACCGAGAAACTTAAGGTCAACAGGTTCGTCTTTGGCCTTAATGTTAGCATTCGTGCAAAGGTTAGGATTCTGATGCCTCAAACCTTGCATGATGTTGTTCGAAAGGCCCTCATAGCAAAGGAGGAGTTTATCAGCGGGGGTTAGATCAAGACTCCAGCGAGACCTGCGGGGCAGGTGTCATCTAGTGCACAACAACATCAGACACCAGCTAGGCATTCACTAAGATATCGTGGCTTCTAGAGAGTTTCATTTCTGGGGCAGCACTAAAAGAATTAAGGTAAAGGCAGTCGAACATGATGAGTTTAGATTTGTAGAGATGGCTTCGGGAGACAAACATAAGGTTGGTGGGAAGGTTACGGGTTGTAGCCTTAACCTGGGAGAGTTCGTCACTAGGGACAACCTGTAAGTCAAACCCCTTAGGGTCTTATGACGTCCTGATTGGTATGCACTGGTCGAAATCATATGATGTGATACTCGATTGCAAGATGAAACGATTGAGCTTGGTCAATGATGAGGGAAAGAGACACATGATTGTAGGTCGAAACCAGGGAGTTTCCTTAAGGTTCATCTCTTCTTTGCAACTATGAAAGAGCATGCACAAGGGATATAAGATTTATGTGATCCTTGCGTGAAACGAGAAGGGAGTAGAGGAAGGTCTAGAAAACCTTTCGGTGGTGCTAGAAATTGTGGATGTCTTCCTAGAGGAGTTATCTGCGATGCTTCCTGAGAGGGAATTGGAATTTACCATAGACCTAAAACCGAGGACTGAATCGATAGCAAGAACGTCTTATCAGATGTTGACCCCAGAGTTATAGGGGTTGAAAATGAAACTGAAGGAGTTGTTGTACCTAGGACTTATACGTCCAAGGGTGTCACTGTGGGGTGCGCTTGTTACCTTCATATGGAAGAAGGATGGGTCATGGATACTC
The DNA here is from genome assembly GCA_032191745.1 of Picea mariana. NCBI lineage: Eukaryota > Viridiplantae > Streptophyta > Pinopsida > Pinales > Pinaceae > Picea > Picea mariana. The sequence goes on from JASDQU010100098.1 coordinate 227,714, forward strand.
TGCATTGACTACCGTTAATTGAACAAGGCAACGATCAATATTCAGTATCTGTTGCCAAGGATTGATGATCTGTTTGATCATATGAAAGGCACGACGATGTTTTTGAAAATCAACTTGAGATCAGGCTATCACCAATTATAGATCAAGCAGGATGACGTCCCTAAGACCGCCTTTAAGACAATGTTTGGAAATTATGAGTTTACTGTTTTACCTTTTGGACTGACAAACGCCCCTGGGGTATTTATGAGTTTGATGAACGGGGTTTTCCGCGAATACTTGGACAAGTTCGTCCAAGTATTCATTGACGATATTTTGATTTTCTCTCGGATGATGGAGGAGCATGATGAGCACTTGCGTTTGGTACTACAATGTTTGCGAGAGAACAAATTGTATGGGAAATTGTCTAAATGCTCGTTTTATCAATCGAAGATTCACTACTGAGGGCATGTCATCTCCTATGAAGGTATCGTCGTGGATCCTGCAAAGGTCGAGGATATTATGAAATGGCCTACATCGACGAATGTCCCCGAAGTGCATAGCTTCATGGGTTTAGCAGGATACTATCAACAGTTCGTCGAGGATTTTTTGAAGATAGCAAATCTGATCACGGAATTGCAGAAGAATAACAAGAAGTTTGTTTGGACCAAGAAATGCATGGAATCATTTTGGAGGCTCAAGGAGATGTTGACAACAACACCGATACTAAGGGTCCCTGACATGGATGTGAACTTCTTGGTATGCACTGACACATCCAAGGAAGGCCTAGGCAGAGTCTTCATGCAAGATGGCTGAGTGCTCACTTATATCTCGAGAAAGTTGAGAAGGCACAAGGAGAATTATGCAACGCACGATTTGGCATTGTTAGCCATTTTTTATGCCCTGAGAGTTTGGAGACACTAACTTATTGGACACAAATTTGAAATAAAAACGGACCACTGTGGACTACAACACATCTTTACGCAAAACAACTTGAACGCGCGACAACGACGTTCGTTAGAATTGCTTAGCGAGTACGATTTCAAGATTATGTATACAAAAGGAACAATAAATAGAGTGGTTGATGCATTGAGTCAGAGACCACACATATTTTCGGTGATGCCTCTTCAGACGAATCTACGTGAAAAGATTCTAATTTTACAACATGACGATGACTGGTACAAGGAGGTCAAGGATTTTATCGGAAAAAACACAATGATGGTACCAATATTGAAGGATTTACATTGGACGACGACGGATTATTGAGATTTAAAAATTGAAATTATGTACCACCCAACGACGAGTTGAGGAGTTTGATCCTAAACGAGGCTCATAAAGCAGTGTATATGGCTCATCTCAGAGTCACGAAGATGAGGGAAAACCATAAACCCTTATTCTTCTGGAAAGGAATGAAGGCAGACATAGTCAACTATGTGGAAAGATGTCTAGAATGTCAACAGGTGAAGGCTGAACATAGACATCTGGCAGGATTACTACAGATGCACGCTATTCCGAAATCGAAATGGGAGATCATTTCGATGGATTTCATTGTTGGATTGCCACTTACGGCAAGGAGACATGACTCGATTTTTGTGGTAGTCGACACTTTGATGAAGAGTGCTCATTTTATTCCTGTGCGTATGACGTATCAGGCACTTGACATAGCTAGAGTTTTCATCAGTGAGATTGTGAGGCTGCATGGCGTGGCTAAGAGGATTATATCCGATAAATGATCGGTGTTTACAGGATGATTTTGGAGTAGTTTCCAAGAAGCCTTGGGAACCCAACTTAACGTTAGTACCGCGTATCACCCAGAGACAAACGAGAAGATCGAAAGAACAAACCAAATCTTGGAGGACATGTTGTGTATGTATGTGATGGACCAACAAAAGCATTGGGAAGAATTATTGCCACTGGTAGAATTTTCATATAACAACAGTTATCAAAGAGCCATTGAGATGGCGCCTTCTTAGTTTCTTTACGGGTGACCATGTCAGACGCCTTTGAGTTTGGGATCAGATTGAGGATAGGGTCCAAGTTGGACCTAAAGCGATTCAAGAAATCGAAGACCAAATGAAAACCCTAAGACAAAGGATAAAGGAAGCGTAGGATAGACAGAAGAGTTGTGTCGATGTGCGTCGTATCAATCGTAGTTATGAAGTTGGCGATCGAGTCTTCTTGCGGGTGAAACCACATAAGAGTTCAATCAAGTTTGGAAAGGGTGATAAACTCTCTCCTAAGTTCATGGGATCCTACGAGATTATGCAAAAGAGAGGGCCCATGGCCTATTTATTATCCTTGCCTAATCCTTGAGGCGTATGCATGATGTCTTTCACATCTCTGTTTTGAGACATTATGTTAGTGATCCTACACATGTTGTTGACATGAGTTCCTTGCAGGTATTAGACGAGGGTGCGCTCATGGTAGAGCTGATCCATATCCTGGACCATCGAGTTTGATAACTACGACTTCGAACAGTAGATCAAGTCAAGGTCCAGTGAGACAACCATAGTCCACACTCAGTGACCTGGGAGGATGCATGTGATATGCGTCAACAGTTCCCATTTTTGTTGATAGCTAGACCTATGATATTCTGATACACTTATTTCAGCACTTACATATTGTGAAACTTCGGGACAAAGTTTAAAACAAGAAGGGGTGTATGTAACATCCCGCTCTTGCGCGCATTGAGCGAACTTATTCTTTGAGGACACTTGCGTGCTAGTGATCCGGGTTATTATACTATTGGTTGTTTTGATTATGATTATGAGATATTGTGGATTTGACGATATCTTATTTTGTTGTATTCACATAGACATGTGCTATTGACTGGGTTCTCCTGAGTGTGCAGGACTCTGGACATTGAGGATGCAGAGGCCTTGATGAAACCCCTTGGACTCTGGATCGAGTCAGGGAGTGGACTGTTAGAGTTTGAATGTTGTTGATGTGACATATGAACATATGATTAGATGTTATGATGATTGATTATTATTGCTGACATGATTCGTTGATGGATGCAGGTTGACGATAGCTTGTCGACCATACTCACATTTGGAGTAGAGGGGTCACACATGACAACCAAAGACATTGGGGGAGAGATGTCGCAGCAGCCCTGCCACATCCTACTAGCACTACCGTTGTGGCTCAAACTGTAGGTTAACGATTACCTAGTTTGAGAAGACCCATGATGCCCTGAGGGAAGACTGTGGCAATCGTTCATGATGATTCTAAGGGGCGCAAAATAAGGCAGGGGCCTTATTCCTTAGAGGCCCTTAATCTCCCACAAGATCTCCTGGCGAAGTATTGATTCCAAGGGTTTGGCGTCTACCAAATTCAGTCAAGTGGCGAGTGGCACCCTTGGAGAACGTAGTGCATCTTGAAGGGCACGTCACGCAAAGAAAATGCAAAGAGGTGAGTGACACCCTTGGAGCACGTAGAGCGTCTTGAAGGGCACGCTGCGCAAAGAAAATAGAAGGAGGCAAGTGGTACCCTTGGAGCACGTAGTGCGTCCTGAAGGGCACATCGTGATTTTTAACTATGATAAGTTAATAAACCTAGTGCCTAGAAAATTATGCCTCATTAGGACCTGGTCGGCCTTAAAATGAACGGCGTGATAAGTAAAGTTTAATAAGAATTTTTCCGTTAAAAAAATTGTCACCCGACCTAGTGAAATTAAAACCTAGGTCTAAGTACAACACATGGATAAAGAAAAATAAATAAACATGTAACAAGAAGGGGGGTAAGAAATTCAAACTTATTTATTAAAGTCAAAATTATAATGGAGGATTAAATTTATTAAAAGGGAAAATGGTTGTTTTATCTACACTTGCTAATTTGATTTTTAGTTAAAAAGGAAAAAGGGGGAAACTTAAAAGAAAAAGGAAACTTAAAGAAAAAGATGAATGTCTAACTTAGTAAGGAATCTTGCCTTTGGAGCTTTCTATTTATGAACTCAACTAGGAATTAAGAAGGCCGTAAGTCATTTAAGAATTGTAAGGTAATTTTGGGACACTAATGAGCGTTTTTAGGAATCCTTTAGGTGGGCGAGGGAAATAGGAATAATTAATTAATTAATAAAATTGATTTTCTGGTGCAACTAGGGGATCTTGCCATCAAGAACCTATCTATTGGGAAAGTGTTATTTATTTATGTTCCTTTTTATGAAAGGTAAATGTTACTTGAAGGTTGTTATGTATGTTAACATTTGGATGAGGTAAGATACATTGTGATAGAATAGGTTCTTGATGGCAAGATGGTATTGAGGTACGTCTAGATGGTTGCAATCTTTAACCCTGTCTTGAGTGTAGTTACCCTGCGCAAGATTAATGGTTGAGGGTTTAATAGTTTTTTAGCTAAATTGTTTAATAGTTAAACAATAAATTTGGTTAACATGCGCCTTGTACCTTAGTTGAACTGTAATGGTGGTTGGTCATGGTTGTTACACCACTTATGATTTCCTTATAGGAAAAATAAATCCTTAGGTTAGTTGCGCAATTTAAATTCGAATGATGTCACCTTGCGTCTTGTTGACTTGTGATTGGGGACTTGGGTATAGTCTTCGTGTATATGTTGACAGATAACTCGGTCTCCCAGTGCATGGGATTTTTCTAGGCTTAAAGGTATAGATATGTTATATCGTGCCAAGGTTACTAACACACCTATCGCCTTGTGACGACATGATTTCTGATGAGGGGATCATTGCGCGCCCGATTGATAATGCAAATGATAACCTAGCCAGGGTCTTGTGCTTCCGATGTGGGTGTAATGTTCATTGTTGTTTGTTTCCTGATTTGCGTAAGCAAAATTCGTCGTCTAGTCGTGTTGATTAATTGTAGTCGTTGTTACTTTCCTGCTTTAAATAATAATAATAATAATAATAATTGCACTTGCTTTACGTTGCATGCAGTCGTAACGATGGGGTCGTTACAGCATGGTGCATCATCACCCAAATGAACCTATCTAAAATCACCTTGAACATAATCTAGAAAATGATTCCTATGGGGTGTGGCATGAAATGAAGCCCCTGAATCTACTACTCAAGACTCAGAAAAATTATCTAGAAAAAGAATCAAATCATCTTGTAACACAACACCTGTTACATTTGCTTCTTGATTTTTCTCATGTTGTCCATCTCTTTGTTTCTTTGGAGCTATGAAGTCTTTCTTCAGATGTTCTTTCTTCCCACAATTCCAACACTCTATCTTTCCAAGTCTGGATTTGGATCTTCCCTTCCTACAATTCATGTGGTTCCCTTAGCCCTTTCCTCTATCCTTTTGTCTTCCCTTGTTCTCCATGTTTAACACATTACCAGATGTCTCACCTGTGCTTTTCTGACAAATTTCCTCACTAAGGATAACACCAACAACATCATCAAATTTTAAAGTATTTGAACTAGAGACAGAGTTACTTACAGTCATGACCAAGCCATTCCAACTTTCTGGCAATGAGCACAAGATTAGAAGAGCCCTCATCTCATCATCAAAGTCCAGTTTTATAGAACTTAGTTGATTAGTAACCGTATTAAATTCATTTAAATGATCTGCATCAGACCCAACTTCTGACATCTTCATATTAAATAATCTCTTCATTAGAAATACCTTATTGGATGTCGAGGGTTTTTCATACAGTTTAGCCAATGCATCCATAAGCTCCTTCGTTGTCTTTTCTTTCAAAATATTGAAAGCCACCAACGCTGTCAGGATCAATTGTATCGTTCCTAGTGCCTTTCTGTCAAGAACCTCTCATTCTTCGTCCTTCATGGTCGTCGCCTTCTTTGTTATTCCACCCAATGGTAGGAATAGATCCTTTTGATATAAATAATCTTTCATATGCATCTTCCATAACTGGTAGTTTTGGTCGTTAAATTTCTCGACCCTAAACTTTCCATCTTTCTCAATTGCTCCCACTCGAATTAGGAACCCTCTTTTCCTGCGAGTTACCTTTCTCTCTGATACCAGTTGTTAGAAAAACAGGATAGCGGAGCAATAAAATAAAACAAATGCGAAAATAAAACATAGATGATACACAATACAATAGAGACACAGATATACGTGGTTCACCCAGTGTGGGCTACGTCCACTAGAGAAATTGTTAGGTCATTCCTTTATTATTATCCAACAAGTGAATGGATACAACCTACAACACACCCGTTGTAACTTTCTCTTCTTTCTCTCACAATCTCCTCACTCAAAATACAATATTCGCAATGCTACATAGCCGCAATACATTTCCATCATAAAAGAGGGTTTCCTTCTAGGACAAAAAACCCTAACATAACTTCTACCGTCAGATCTGCGACCTTATAATGAACGGTCCATATTTACTATGAAATTACAATATATATTTACAAGGCATTTTTTTCTTCGGGGGCTCGCTTGCCCCCGGACCCCGCAGGGGGGGGGTAACCCCCCTGCACTCCCCCACGTGCAAGAGTGTACATTCTTCTAGGGTGTAAAGTCTTCATGGAGTATAAACAGGGCTTAAAACAAAGACCTTTGAATTAGGAAGATAATCAAGCTCCACAACTAACAACACGATGTCCCGACAGACAGAGATGGGCGAGGCATGTGATCGACGTGTTTCCCTAAAAGACAAGACCTTCACATTTATTTCTTGTGTGATCGACGAGATGGTCTGCAAGACAAATATCAATTGACAAGACTTTCACATTTATTTACCGCCGCCCCCTCGACAATAAGGGGTTCATTTCAACAACCAATCAGATTTCAAAAAAACACGTTCAAATAATTGAAAAAAATTAAAAAATCACTTCCTAATGTCTAACCTTCAATAAAGCTCACATATTTTTGATGATCAAAGCAAGTAATAGATGGTCAATGCGATATCAATCACTATATACCTCCACGAATAACATGTATAATAAAGCTAGTAAAATAAACACATAAAAAAACACTAAAAAATTTCCAAGGGTTTAAGATAATCAAACTCACTATTGAAATTGTAAATGATATTATGATTTGGTACCTTCTTAAACTAGAAGATGCTCACTTTATCTGGTATTGATAAGATCTATCATAAAACTAAGCATGGTTATACATCTTTGATATAATAATATCAATTATATCATTTTCTGAATTTTATTTTTAATAGAAATATTGCAAAATGAATATTCTTGATGGTAATACCACATTATAAATAGATTAGCACTGTGGATTTTATTCTTATTCGTAATAAGCAGGAAAACCTAGACCGACAAAACGAGAAGCGTGAGCGGAAACGGAAACGAGTATTGAGCGAGCTGGCAACTCCTTCGTAACTATGGTACGCGCAAGCAACACCTTTCAAAGGTCGTAGGCCCTTCAAACTGAAGTGAATGAACTGGGATGGGTGGAAGGAATATAGCCCTCTCTACTCACGTATGAAATTAAGCCATGTTAAATTATTGTGTATAATTAATAAGATATCATAGGTTATCATATAATATAATGTAATGATATTTCCAATGTATTTAATCAATATTTTAATTTTAATGATAATAGTCATAACTATGTTGGTACAACATTGGTAAATTATGTTAATACTTTAAATATAATATATTTAATCAATATTTTAATGATAATAGTCATAACTATGTTGGTATAACATTGGTAAATTATGTTAATACTTTAAATGTAATAGTGTATTACAAATGTAAAGACAAGAAAGAGTGCATAGTGAAAGTTTAGTGGATAGAATTTATCTAAGGATAAGGACAATCTTAGGTGGAGGAGATATAAGGGAAGAACGACTTCTTAATAGGTGAACATGTCATAATGGACTTGGACATGTTCGAGTATGGATTTGGACAACAATCTATATGAGTCAATAAATTAATTAAACAATGAATATTATATATAAAGGTTTATTATTTTTACCATGACTATTCATGAGACTAAGTGACGGATATTATATTTTTGGTAAGTTAAGATATTATATATTAACATGATTTTAAAAAGTATATATGTCCATGTCTAAAGCCCGCCAAAAAGGAAATCGGGCCTCAGAACAATATCATAGTATATCCTGACAACGCTTACATAATTTATATTAACAAAAGGACCAAAAACACAGTTTAATTGGCATGCTCATATTAGTTATTTTAAAACATGACTTACCGAGAGATATTTAAAAACAATTGACTAAATTGATTTTGCAGGGTCATCATTAATCAACTTGGCCTTGCCTTCGGACTCCTTGCCAATATCATCTTCAAGTATGATTGAATTATCACTAGTTCTCGAGGATCCCTAAGACCCAATAACTTCCACATACTCCTTGTCATCCTCCTCTCCCTAGTTAGTCACTTTGAAGCTGATATCGAAAGCGACTCTTGTTGATCAAGTTTCCTTGATCAATGTTCTATGTGCTTTGGTAGTACTTAGTGTATTTTTGTACATGCTCTATATTTAATCATTTTTTACAAATGCGGGTTACGCTTTGGGGGAAGGACTTCCCTTATCGTTGCAAACCTGTAAGCTCACATACTTAGTCATTTTCTTTATTTGTGAGAGTCTCATTGCGGAGCAAAGGTCATTGCTAAAACTCTTGCAACCCTCATTAAATCTGCATCATGCAAAATGAACCCACATTTTCAAAAAGAACCTGCACTTACACTTAATTTATTTTATAAATGCGAATGCGGGAGACCCCCCTTCACCCCATATCTTGACCTCCTGCAACCCACATTTCTGCATTCTCTAGAATGACCTTTGCATTACTCATTATGCACTTCTCATACTTCTCCTATTTTCATGAATCCCAACGCTTAAGAACACTTTCGAGAACATTTACAAATCCATTGCCACATCAAACGTCACACATTTGGATTAATATTGTTATTTATGTGATGTGATTTTCGTAAAAGCTCCGCTATAAATTCAAATCCAAGTAGTAATTAACATTAATGAGTTGATTGTCTCGGCATATGATATTACAGTAAATCTATGGTGAATTTAGTAATGTTTCTTGGTATAAGAGATATTGCTTCAACAAGACCACCACCTATTCATTAAATTAATCTAAACAAAGCATGTCAACTAAGAGAAAAGAGCTCTATTGTGGAAATAAAATTAACTCCCTTGGACGTGAAGACTGTGAGTTTCAATGGTTTGAGGCTTACAAGTGGTATTTAGGACTCTCACCCAAGGAAAGAAGCTCGAACAAAGCTTGGACTTTTGGAATAACACAGGATAGATGTATGCCCAAGGTTTTCATCTTCAAGAAGTTAGTTTTGTGATGTGCAAACAAATTCAACACTAAGCACAGGATAATTCAATTGGAAGAAAATACACCGATCTCTCTTATGTCGACTATTTTTAGGAAAATGTTGTGACTTCCAACACCTAATAAGATGCTCAAGGGTTCTGAAGCAGATACCTTTCTAAAATCCCATCATGGACGAGCATACCTTTTAAGGAGATTTCTCATAGATCCATTCAATGCTTCTGGAGGTTCTTCTCATATTCAAGAATGCTCACTCAAATATCCAGACAAGGAATTCGCATGGTTATTTACTCAATATTCTACAACTATTGTTTTGAAGTATGTTAGTATGTTTTACATTACTCTATCCATGAAAATGCCATTTTTTATTGGGCACATGTTATTTAAAATCAAGTCTCTTTTCAATTGGGAAATTTCCACAAAACAAATAAGTTTTATATGACTTCTTATTTGATTTATGTTATGGTCCACAACCATGTGTTTGAAGACTTACCCCGTTCAAGAAATGTGAAGTATTATAAGGGTCCAGTGTAGTTCTAGTATCTAGCACTCTAGAGACATAAGGTGACGACGACGCAGCCCTCCGTGACCCACAGATCAGAAGGTCCATGTGCACAGGATCTTTCCTTTACCACTGGCCCGAAGAGCTTTCGGAAATGGCTCTTCTATTTCCCTTTTGGGAAATCTACACCCACAATCAACTTCAATTAATCCCCCCCTTTTTATACCTCGGGAGGTCGGACTTCGCACCTTCGCGAATCCGTTGGTCAAGCCCCTTGTCCCTAAATCTCCGAGACCCGAAAACAGTCAACGCTGACCCTTCCTCTTTCCCTTTCGAGATTTTCCTTATCACGATTTCGGCGGTCGCGGTGTCAAGCGACATGTTCCCGCGATTCCCGAAACCCGATTTTCCGAAATTCTGATGCGCTCACAAGGTTGAATTTTCAATGCCCCTTTACTTCTGTCGGGACTTTGGACTTCGCAATATCGCGAATCCTAATGCAATGAATTCGGAACTTCACTCCACGAAACTCCAAAAAGGTCAACTGAATTGACTTCTACGTTGATAGTGTGCCACCTGTCCACCTCGCTGGCTCCTACGGTCCCACACCGTCCTTTTAGCCTTCGGGACTTCGCGTTTCGTGATATCGTGATTCCCGTTGCAAAGTTTACGGGACTTCCACCTACGAAATCCCGAAATAGGAATTTGCTTGCCAATCCAACGGCCCTTGTGGCTTGGATCTACTATCCTACTCCTCCTGAGATTAGAACCTTTCGAAACATTCGTTGTAACTACCCTGCTCCTCTACGAGATCTAACGTTTCACGGGACTTCGCGATTTCTCCTCAGAGAATTCCGACCGTCCCTTCTTTCCTCTCTCAAGGATGTTTGCACAAACTAAACAAGGTATCTCTCTCCGTGGAATCACAGTTTTCTTGTATTAATTATTCAGAACTTTTGTACATGGAGTCTGCTACAAAACTCTCTGCTTCTCTTCTATGCTCTCTCTCTCTCTCTCTCTGATTATCCTTATGCTAATGATCATGCTAATGTTACAATACACAATGAGGGTGTCTATATCCTGTTTTCCCTCTTGCGCTCTAAAACTGTCAAATCTAACATTCAATTCTACCTACTTGCATTAACTACCATAATTGCCTTCTATCTACTAAGGACGAGAGCGGATCGCTCAAGGTCTAGTTACATTATACAAGTGTGCCTTCATTTAATTATTTCATTTAAGGTTCTAAAACATTCTCAAAATTTGTGCTGGGCGCTGTTCCAGCTGTCCTTGGACCCCGCGCTGGCTCGCTTGAGATGCTCCTGCATCATACTCTCTGGCTTGAAAATTTTTCATTGGCTCCTGTCCATGAGCTCACGCATGGTCTGTCCATGCCTCTGGATCTCTGCTTCGCTCTCCCAGCTGGCATCTTCAACTGGATGGCCCTTCCACTTGACCAGATATTCAAAGTATTGCTTTCGCCTGGTCTTCTTGCTCACTCTTTTATCCAGTATGCGCTCCATCTGCGACTTATCTGCAACTAGCATCTGCTTTGTCCACTGGACCACTGGCTGCTCATTTTCTGTCCCTGTTTCCTTTATACGAGTACAAATCTGAGATATTTATTATCGGAGAAATTCCGATCCCATTGGGTAATTCAATCTTGTAAGCATTCGCCCCAAATTTATTCAAGACCTTACATGGTCCGATTTTCTTCATCTTCAACTTATTATATGTTCCTCTCGGGAACCTTTCCTTCCTTAAATGTGCCAGAACCAAATCACCAACCTCGAACTGAAGTTGTCTCCTGTGTTGATCTGCTCTGCGCTTATACTCCTGACTTGAATTCTGCAATCGTTCCTTCACCCGGCTGTGAAGTTCCTTCATCACCTCTGCGAAATCTTCTACACTAGCGCTCCTAGTCGCAGTTTGTTCTGAATCTCTCAATTCAGAAATTCCTCTCGCCTACATGCCATAGACAACCTGAAATGGACTCTGCCCTGTGCTCCTATTAACTGAGTCGTTATAAGCAAACTCTGCCTGTGGTAATATGTGGTCCCATTGGCTGTGGTGTTATGTCACCAAGCTTCTTAGCAAGTCTCCCAGACTTCTGTTCACCACTTCTGTCTGTCCATCCGTCTGAGGATGATAAGCTGAACTAAACGACAAGCTAGTTCCCAGATTCTTCCATAAGGTCCTCCAAAAGTGTCCTATGAAGTATCTCGATCCGAAGCTATACTCCTTGGTAAGCCGTGAAGTCGAATGACTTCTTTGAAAAACAGATTCGCAATGTGAGTTGCGTCGCTGGTTTTCTGACATGGAATAAAGTGTACCATCTTGGAAAATCTATCCACCACCACAAAGATTGAGTCAAATCCTCTTTGTGTTCTTGGCAACCCCAATATGAAATCCATGCCGATTGCATCCCACGACCTCTCTGGTATGGGCAATGGTTGATAGAACCCCGCATTTTGTCTTCTTCCTTTCAAATGCTGGAAAATTCTGCATCTGTCCACGAATCTTTTGACATCTGCTCGCATTCCCAACAAAAAATATGACTCATTTAACTTTGTGAACGCCTTGTCGTGACCAAAGTGCCCGACCAATCCTCCACTGTGTTTCTCCTTCAGCAAATTCTCCCTCATGGAGCATTTCGGAATACACAGTTGATTACCCTTAAACAGTAACCCTTCCTGGATCATGTATTCTGCCCATTTGCTTCTATCCCTGAGAATTGGATTCTCAGTTGCTTCATACACCTCCTTAAAATCTGGACCATCCATGTACATGTTCCTGAGATCATCAAAACCCAACGTTTTGACTTTGAACTCCTGCAATAGCAAACACTTCCTGCTCAAAGCATCAACAACTTTGTTAGCAGTACCAGAAATATGTTAAATCACAAAAGTGAAATTCTACATATACTCAACCCATTTGATATGTCTCTGATTCAACTTTTCCTGTTGAGTCACAAACTGCAATGCATGATTGTCACTGTACAAGACAAACTCCTTCGGGATCAAGTAATGTCTCCATTTTTTCAATGCATGTATGATAGCATAAAACTCCTTATCATAAGTGGAGTATTTCACCTTCGCTTCATTCAACTTCTCGTTGAAGTATGCTATTGGCCTGTCTTCTTGACTCAAGACTGCCCCTATTGCAAACCCACTTTCATCGCATTTCACTTGAAATGTCTTTTGGAAATCCGGTAACACCAGAATTGGTTGTTCCGTAATCTTCCTCTTCAGCAGATTAAAACTCTTCTCAGCTTCTTCAGTTCAGTGAAAAGACTTGTGTCTTTTCTTCACTATGTCCATCATCGGTGCACTAATTCCACTGAAATTCCTAATGAATTTTTGGTAGAAACTAGCCAATCCGTGAAAACTTCTCACCTCAAAGGTATTCTTCGGTCATGGCCAATTCTTGATTACCTCCACCTTATCTGGGTCCATCCTCAACTCATCTGTAGAAATAACAAATCCCAAGTAAATGAGCTCTATCTTCATGAATGAGGATTTCTTCATATTTATCAACAACTTCTCCTGCTGTAGTCTCTGCATCACTGTAGCCAAATGCTTCAGATGCTCTGCCACTGTTTTACTGAAAACCAGTATGTCATCCAAATATACGATAACAAATTTTCCGATGAACTCCCTCAGGACTTCGTTCATCAACCTCATGAAGGTACTCGGCGCATTTGTTAAGCCAAACGACATAACAAGCCATTCATACAACCCTTCGTTTATTTTGAATGCTATCTTCCATTCATCACCTTCTCTCATGCGGATTTGATGATAACCGCTTTTCAAATCAATCTTTGAAAAATACTTTGCTCCACTCAAGCAATCCATCAGATCATCCATCCTTGGCAATGGAAATCTATACCTGATGGTTATCTTGTTGATCGCCCTCGAGTCAGTACACGTCCTCCAGCCTCCGTCTTTCTTTGGACTGAGTATTGTTGGAACAACACATGGACTCAAGCTTTCTCTGACCAATCCTTTGTCCAACAACTCCTGGACTTGTATTTTGACTTCTTCATTCTCTTGCGGCGTCAATCTGTACACGGCTTTGTTTGGCAAATTGGCTCCTGGTATGAGATCAATATGATGACTCACACTTCTGATCGGTGGCAACGAACGAGGTAATCCGTCCACTACTATATCAGCGAACTCTTCCAGCAGTCCCTGAATCTCTTCTGGTAAATCATCCACTCTTGTGCTGGTCAAAACAATCTTCACTTTCCTGACCACAATGAATTGTGGTTCTTCCTTCTTCTTGACTTCTGTAAGAAGTTCCTTCCCACTCATGAGAAGTACAATGTTGCTTACTTCCGGTTTCACCTCCTTATCCTTAATTGGAAGCAACATGTGAGTCCTCCCATTCTTCTCTAGGGTGTATGTGTTCATTCTCCCGTCATGAATCACATTCCTGTCATATTGCCATGGTCTACCCAGCAATAGATGAAAAACATCCACAGGGATAACATCACAGATTATCTTGTCATTATATCCTCCTATCTTAAATTCAACTAAACATTGTTTAGTGACAGTTACCTGATGTCCTTTTTGTAGCCACGAAACTCTGTATGGGCTTGGATGATCAATCGTCTCCAGCTCCAGCTTTTCTACCATCTCTGTAGAAACGAGATTATCCGTGCTACCACTGTCCACAATGACCTTGCATACCCTGTCCTTGGTCTTGCAAGCAGTCCGGAAAAGTCTGGCTCTTTGGACTGAACTCTCCACCTCATTTTCTGGTGTCAAAAGAGCTTTTCGCATCATCAATGATCTTCCACCTTCAACATCTTCTGCCTCAATATCCCACCTCTGTGCTTCGACGATGTGAGTTTCTCCACTCTCCTTCTTTTTTTCTGGACACTCGTAAGACTTGTGCCCATTCTTTCCACATGTGAAGCATGTTATTACTCCACCTATTCCCCTTCCTCTACCTCTGGTACGAGGAAAAATATTATTATCATCATAATCTCCTCTTTGCTCAGTATGTTGTTCTCTCTGTTCAGCATATTGCCCTCGCTGTGAGCTTCCACCTCTCTTAGTTCGAGTCTAAGGTTTCTTCCAGTCCTCCTTGGGATTCTGATATTTATCCTGGGCAATCGATTTGCCTTTGGGCTGACTTCTGCCTCGGCCTCTTTGACCCTGCTTTCGGCTCAACTTCTCTTCAGCTTTTAGAGCCATCTGATAAGAATCTTCCACCGTTCGGATGGTTACCATGCTCATCTCATCCTGAATGTCGTATCTCAGACCATTCATGTATCTGGCAACCTTTTCATCATCGCTTTCCCAATGACCTGCCCTGATGTTCAACCTGTAGAATTCTTCAGTATATTCTTTCACTATCACCAGCTTCTATCTCAGGTTTTGCATTCTCCTGAACAGAGTAATCTGGTAATCTCTGAGGATGAATTTTTCCTTCATCTTCGCGATCATGTTGTCCTAGCTTTTGATCTTCTGCTTGCCTTTGCAACATCTGTCAGCTTGTAGTTCATCCCACCACAATGTTGCATGTCCTTTTAATCTAGTGACAGCATGCTTGACCTTCTTGTCCTCTTTGACATCTTCATAGTCAAAGTATGTGTCCAGATCTCTAATCCAGTCTAGAAGCTCCTCTGCATCCAGATTTACCTCATAAACTGGAATGTCCATTTTCACTCTTGCACCCATTCTTGCAATAGCTCTGATCAACCGTTCGTTTGCTGCATCTTCAGCCGTAACTTCTTCCTCATGTTCAGCCTCAATTTCACTTTCGGAATCACTAAGATCCCCAGCACTGACTATGCGTCTTTGTGTTGTCTCCATGTCCTCGAGTCTTTCCTGTAGATCACGCATCTCTCTCTCCATAGTTGGATCAGGCATCTGCCTACCTCTTCTCCTCGGCATTTCCCTCTCCTCTGGTAGATCAGGTGTTTGTCTGTCCCTTCTCCTTGGCGGCATGGTGAATTCTCTTTTTCTCTGCTACAGAAAGCAAATAACCTTTCTGGGCTCTGATACCAAACTGACCGCGACGCAGCCCTCCATGACCCACAGATCGGAAGGTCCACGCGCACAAGATCTTTCCTTCACCACTGGCCCGAAGAGATTTCGGAAATGGCTCTTCTATTTCCCTTTCGGAAAATCTACACCCACAATCAACTTCAATTAATCCCCCCCTTTTTATACCTCGAGAGGTCGGACTTCGCACCTTCGCGAATCTGTTGGTAAAGCGCCTTGTCCCTAAATCTTCGAGACTCGAAAAAAGTCAACGCTGACCCTTCCTCTTTCCCTTTCGGGATTTTCCTTATCGCGATTTCGACGGTCACAGTGTCAAGCAACTTGTTCCCGCGATTCCTGAAACTCGATTTTCTGAAATTCCGATGCACTCACAAGGTTGACTTTTCAATGCCCCTTTACTTCTATCGAGACTTCGGACTTCGCAATATAGCGAATCCTAATGCAATGAATTCAGAACTTCACTCCACGAAACTTCGAAACGGTCAACTCAATTGACTTCTACATCGATAGTGTGCCACCTGTCCACCTCGCTGGCTCCTACGGTCCCACACCGTCCTTTTAGCCTTCGGGACTTCGTGTTTCGTGATATCGCAATTCTCGTTGCAAAGTTTACTAACCTTCCACCTACGAAATCCCAAAATAGGAATTCACTTGCCAATCCAACGACCCTTGTGGCTTGGATCTATGGTCCTACTCCTCCTGAGATTAGAACCTTTCGAAACATTCGTTGTAACTACCCCGCTCCTCTGCGAGATCTAACGTTTCACGAGACTTCACGATTTCTCCTCAGAGAATTTCAATCGTCTGTTCTTTCCTCTCTCAAGGACGTTTGCACAAACTAAACAAGGTATCTCTATCCGTGGAACTCGTCCTCCTGCGGTCCCTCGTCACTACGCCTTCCTTCAAACTTTTTAAGGTGCTTGGACGCTTTCCTTCCTTCAAACCCTTTCAAAGGTCTGAATCCTTATGAGCTTACTCCAGCTCTGAGCCTTTCATAAGACTTCTGCTCGCACTCCTTGCAACAAACCTTCAACCACTTTTAAATGCTTGACTCCTTTCGACTCTGCACACACCTGTAGCAGCAGTCTCTCAATACTTCGCTCAGGTTCGCAACCCTGAGACTTCACTCGGCCTGCGCACTCCTTGCACAGCTCCTATACCTAACTGCACTCCTATGGGAATGAGAACAAAAGCTTTTCTAATCTGAGCTTTCAGAGACAACCCCCTGAACCCTTTGTCAACGCACTCCTTGTGGACAATTCAACTGCACTCCTTGCAAGAATTCTTGCTCAGATAGAGAAACAATTGAAACTCATTTCCCTTACTCTCTCTCTCTCAGATTTCAGACATTCAACAAGAAATCATTCATACATAGCATAAAAGCAATTGCATGACAGAAAGAGTAAACCATTCAGAAGCATAACATTCAAAGATGCATACACAGAGAATATATGAACACCATGGGTCTGAATCACAACTTTCTTGTATTAATTATTCAGAACTTCTATACATGGAGTCTGCTACACAACTCTCTGCTTCTCTTCTATGCTCTCTCTCTCTCTCTGATTATCCTTATGCTAATGATCATGCTAATGTTACAATACACAATGAGGGTGTCTATATCCTGTTTTCCCTCTTGCACTCTAAAACTGTCAAATCTAACATTCAATTCTACCTACTTGCATTAACTACCATAATTGCCTTCTATCTACTAAGGACGAGAGCGGATCTCTCAAGGTCCGACTACATTATACAAGTGCGCCTTCATTTAATTATTTCATTTAAGGTTCTAAAACATTCTCACAATTTGTGCTGGGCGCTGTTCCAGCTGTCCTTGGACCCCGCGTTGGCTCGCTTGAGATGCTCCTGCATCATAAGGCTCGACCCTTACCATTTTTATGATTTGTAGAGTGTTTTTCTATCCACGTTCAATAAGATGATTCATGGTTCTTCTACACAAAGATTGTCAAGAGAAGCTACAACTTTTTTCACTAGAAAGGAAGTTTTTGAAATTCAAGATGAATTCAATCATATCAAATTATATGGGTTTCAAGGAAAACCCCTTTTACTCCCTTATTGTGTTTGTGACAAATTATTTATAGTTGAGGTATGCACATAGTAGAGATATTGGGCTTACTTTTCAAAAAAAAAGGAAAAAGCAACTCATTCCATTACCTATAAAAGTTGGAGAGATTACTATTAAAAGTATCTCTCACTTGGATGAACTTGTTGTTTATTTTGATTCCTTTAAAATGAGTGAAATCCATAAATTTGAGGGTTTTTACCATGATGGTCTATTTACAACTCACATGTTGTCCATTGGTTATGACACATCTTTTATTAAGTCAGAACCTTCAAACAAAGGAGGAGGGGATAACCAAAACCCTCAAGGAAATTCCCCTAAAAATCACCAACCATCGTTGCAAGATGATATTGACACTCTGGTCAATACCAATGATCAATATGGACAAAGAAGCCAAACTACAAGTAGAAACTTGGGCTCACCCCATATTCCTCAAAAACGTTCTTCAATAACTCGGAGAAAAACTCATGGTAACAATAGAAAACAAAGGAAAACCTTTGTGGGAAGTTTTGGTGATGGAGGAGACAAGGACCCTCCTAAAAAGGCTATTGAAAAATCACATAGAGTATCAGAAAGTACAAAAAGAAAAAGGGAATGTGTTAAAAAAATGAATCAAGGGGTTCAAGAGTGTGAAGTCATTTCTCAAGAGATGGAGGTCGATGTTAAGGTTAGAGTGTTCGATTGGGCGAAACAACAATTGATTGAAAGAAGAAAAGTAGCTGAAGAATTGGCTTGTGAAGAGCTAGTAGTTTTCGAAGAAGAATATGTTACCTTGCACCATGTTGCATTTAACCCAAGTTCCAAGAAATTGCAAATCGAAAAGGTCGATATGAAGAATAAAAAATTTGCACAAAAATGGAACTCTAAAATTGATATAGTAGGAGTGAAACCCTCTAAAGTTTTAGAATTTCATCATGCCACAAGGGGTGCCCTGAAATATTAAATTAGTGAACACGAGAAGGAGAACTTAATATTGAAGAAAAGAATACAAGAATTAGAAGGTGCTATGTTCCCTAGACCCTTGCTTGTTGAACAAATATCCATTATCGGATCGTTTGATATTTTAGAGGATGCACCATAATCAAGTTCAAGACTAAAAGGGGGTTCAAGTTTATTGATGACCATTAGAAAATATGTTAGAGGTAAGATAAAGAAGAGGGTTACTTTAATCCTTGATGATTGGGAATTGGCTATTAGTTCAACTAGTATCTCTACAAGGTTCTTAAACCTTAAAGAATATCTCCAAAAAGATTTAGAAAATGACGAACATTTCTACAAGGAAGTTGTCCACATTTTTAGTGCTAGAATATCAAGCATGAATGATATCCACTGGAGAAAATAAAATCTTCCATCAAAGGTCTGACTCAAGAAAATAAATGCATGTTGGTCAAGGAGAATCAAATGTTTGCGAAAAATTATTGTTGAGTGTGATGTTATCAATTAAAAAAGAAGCGACTTGTTCTTCAATCTTGTTGATGTAACTAAGGAGTTGGAGGGTCCACATTTAATAATGGATTATATATTGCTTACAAAGGATTAGTTGCAAGAACAATAATAAACTCTTAAAATTTCATGGGCCAATGAGTTTAACAACCTAACTAAATTTTCACAAGAAGAAGTTGAAAAGTGGTTAGACCACTATGTAAACAAGAATGAATATCAAGCATATATAATTCATCAGTGTTTTGAATTAAAGGATATTGAAGATGAGTTATTCGATCTCAAAATCGAGCATGAGTTAATGGTTTCCCCCATGTAAGAGTATATTGACAATGGTTAAGGAATTCTTTGGTCAAAATAACTGACCCTTATTCTCAAGAAGCAGTTACCACCGTTAGGGCACCTCCAATCGAGTAGCATAAACTTCAACAAGCAAATAGAGAGATTTTTCATCATAGTAGTAGAGTAAACATTTCTTTAAGCCTGTGCTTACTTTATTTCCTTTCAGTTAGCAATAATCCAACCTTTCTTTCTCATGGTTTGTGAATATCAAAGGTCAATTCCTAATTGTGTCTTCTCTTTTGTTCCATGTCTTTTTCATCTAGTATATGGTCCACGAGAGTCCCATCCCAATCCACCAGGACAAGCATTTTATTTTCCAAATATTATAAACTCTTTTCAAACATTTGTATATTTTTTTAGGTTCCCAGATAGCTATTTGGGGCACATGTCTAGTGATCTCTCAAACTTTGAGTTTTAAGCATGAGATTTCAAGTGTGTATCTATCAAAATCCATTTATGTTTTCATAGAAAGATTATGTTAAGTTCTCTGCATATGTGGTCCTTAATTCTTATCTTACCAAATAATATGTTTTAATTTACTTTATGCTATGATGGAAATGATGTTTTGTGAGATTTCTCATTTTACTCCTTTACAGTCTTGTATAATATCTACCATTGTGAATAGTCATTTCTGAACAAGCCTGGTCCTTTCTTAGGCATTGTCTTTATTACGATTTTATGTATTTTTGCATTAAATTTATTAAAGAGGAGTACCACCTCTCAAAAAACGAAGAATGATTTATCCTTGTGATGTTATCTGCGATACTCTAAATAATCTTTGAGATCAACAACTCTACATAGGATATTGAACTTGACCTCCAGCCTATGAATACGATCCAGAGTTTCCTCATGCTTGACCTACTTGGCATGTGTGTCCTTCAAAGAGAGTGTTGTAATGGTCTTTGTCATCCAGTAGAATTCCATTGCACAAAACATTTTGGTATCCCTTGATTTGGAGAAACCCGAGTCTACAATCCTTTCCTAAAACTCCTATCTGATTTGTTGATTGGATGTATGGGTTGTTAACACCCTGGCCTCATCCATCACCATTTCCATTTTCCTTTGTTGTGTTGGAGAAGTGTTAGATTGATAGAGTGCCTTGGCCCGCATTCCATCTCTTTCGAAACCTATGATGCGAACCTCTACTGACTCGATGTTGTGGAAGCAACTCAGTTGCAACCCTCTTCCTCACCCCTCGCATGCCAAGCAGAGAACCCTTTTCAACCATAAGATTCAATAAGGAAAATGGGAGAGGGGAGCATAGTTGACCCTAAACACCCACAAGAAAAGAAGAGATAAGAGAACTAGACACGGGGACCATTCCAATTGACCCAGAGAAAATAATCAAGGGCTCAGAGGAAAGGAGCCAGCACCCATCTTTCCCCAAAACCTCAAAGGGAAATAGAGATACCATTGGATGATGTCAACAACTGCCTGCTAGCCCAAATATTGGCATAAACAAAGACCCAACCCACCCCAAGAGGTCGAGCAAGAAATGATGCAGGAAATGAAGGATATAAAAATTCCAATTGGTAATGAACCAGAGAGTAACCACCACAAACATAAAAGCAACCCCTCAGGGAGATAAGCCAGGCAATTGATCTAGCAGAGCTGGGTAGGATGAGTAGGCCCTTTGGTATAAAAATACCTTGACTGCACTTTCTACCATAATGTCCCATAAATAGTCCACGAAGCCTAACCTATTGATGAAACAACACCATAACATACTTACCATGATTACCATGCAATGATGATTGAACCGGAAATTTGCATTCATGCTCATCTCCATAATTCCTATTCATGGTCAAAGCTTGCATGCTCTGCGATGTGTTCTTTGTTAGAATATAGAAGATTGTGCTCGTTTTACCATTGACGATACCCTCGTCACCCAACCACTGGCCGAAGCCACCCTCCAAGCACCTTGACCTTGACCGAGAAGAGAATCATGGTAGCAATCCAATAGCCAAGAGAGGCTAATGCACCAAGAAAGAAATAGAAACTAAGCTGAACAGATGATCCCACCCAGAAGCTAGCGCACCACTTTCCCAGCTCTCCCAGAAACTTGCGCACCAAAACTGCAACTGCCTGCGCAGATTTGGCTCTCTCTGCAACTGTTGAGATGATGAATAATGAAAATGGGCGCCCTGTATTTATAGTGAACTGGGCAGGCTAACTAGGGCTGACTTCTCCTTCTGGGTATCAATAAATTCATTTTAAATGTATTTGTCCAGCCGACAACTTGTCTAGGGTTTCCTTCAATTCTTTGCTTCCTTCCGGAGGATTCTAGTCTTGACATAAGTCACAATAGAGGTTCATACCTCCTGAAGCTACCATAATATTAACACTCCCTCCTAGCTAGGGAGGTATGGTCTTGAGCACAACATACCATTCAACTGGTAGCACTACGAGCACCTGTCATTATTATCCCACTGGATAATCTCTTATGACAACTGGTACAATATCAATTAATAGAACACACCTGTGTCCATTCAGGTAGTATGCAACTACTCAAACCGTGAAACATAATCACAAATAGTGGAACAAATCCACCACAGTAGTATATCTACTGTCATATATTCTTCATAACAAGCATCTGAAAGCAACCTGCATAGAAACAATGTTATGATAAAAACTGAATCATCTGGGCCAATCTTTCACTCACGTCTGTGAGATCTGAAAGAATATCTGCCCTCGGTATAGAATATCAATAATGGGCTATCTGTCCCAATCTTCTCAAACAAGGAAGAAGGATTATTTCTGATTTCTGAGCCTAGACCATTTCTCACCCTGGGCCATTCTTCCTACACTAATTAAAGAGCACCCTGGACATAATGTATAAACCCTAAGAAATGTTTGGACCATTCCTCACCCTGGGCCATTCTTCCGACACTAAACAAAGTGTAACCTGGAGAGAATGAGTCTGCCCTAAGGAATGACTGTCCCTAATTCCTAAGCCTGGACTATTCCCCACCCTGGGCCATTCCTCTGACACTAAACAAAGTGCAACCTAGAGAGAATGAGTCTTCCCTAAGGAATAACTGTCCGGACCATTCCCTACCCTGGGCCATTCCTCCGACACTAAACAAAGTGTAACCTGGAGAGAATGAGTCTGCCCTAAGGAATTTTTGTCCTGCATCAACCTCCAAAACGGACCATTCTTCGAAACTGCTAACAAATGTGAACTTCGAAAGAATGACTGCCCGGCGAGGTAGACCATTCTACTTGACCACTACTCAAAGTGACTGCCAAGAAGAATGACTATCCTAGACCACTCCCCATGTTAACCACAATGGGAAGTCATTGTCTATGATACATCAGCAATCAGTCTGCCTCCCATGTTAACTACAATGGGAAGTCACTGTCCGTTAGAAATCTCAATCCACTTTCCGAACAGGAAAGCATCTGTCCAATCTGGACTAATTTTCAATTATAAAAATAAATAATGTTTTCAGTGCTCCCTCCTAACTGGAGAGTTATTTAAATCACAAAAGTAAATGTTCTTCAAGAATATTTTTTGTACCTTCTCTAGCTTGGAGAATCTTCTTTTTCAGTGAAGGGAGTTATTTCCATGATCCCCGTATTCTCTCGGAAATATGCAAACTTGATTCTGGATAGAGGTTTTGTCAGGATATCTGTTGTCTTCTCATCAGTGGGGATATACTCAAGCTTTACCTCTCCTTCTTGGACTTTATCTCGAATAAAGTAGTATTTGATCTCAATTTGCTTCAACCTTTCATGAAACACTGGATGTTCAGATAATCTTATGCAACTCTGATTATCACAATATATTATGGTCGATTCTGGAGTCTGATCAAATAAATCGGAGATTAACTTCCTTAGCCATATTGCTTCTGTGCATGCTTCACAAGCTGCCATATACTCTTCTTCTGTTGTACGAAGTGCGACTAAATTATGTTTCCTGCTGCCCCAAGATATCATAGCGGAGCCCAAGCTGAAACACATACCTGAAGTACTCTTTCTATCTTCTGCACTTCCTGCCCAATCAGAGTCTATGAATCCATGAAGTTGGATATCACTGGATGCGATATATCTCAAGCCATAGTTTATTGTCCCACAAATATATCTTAGGACATGCTTTGCAGCTATCCAATGTTCTTGTCTAGGTTCCACCTGGAACTGACTTAATGTATTTACAACAAAGCAAATATCTGGTCGAGTATTTACCAAATACATCAATGATCCAATTAGTTGTCGATATAGAGATGGATCTACTGGATCGGAATCTAGGACTTTCACTTTTCTTATTTCCACATTCATAAGAGTGTCCATGGACTTACAGTCCATCATTCCAAACTTCTGAAGGATCTTTATTGCGTACTTTCCTTGTCCAAGGAATACTTCACCACGCTTCTGCCATACTTCTAGTCCCAGGTAATAGTGCATGAGACCTAGATCTTTCATATCAAATTCAGAGGCTAAATCCTTCTTGCACTGGATGATTAGAGATTCTTCACCTATTATGAATAGATCATCAACATATAATAGTAGAATCACAGGTGCGTTATCCACGACTTTGTAATAAAGGTTTGGATCTTCATGACTTTTGGAAAAACCAAGTCTTGTTAGATAGCTGTCCATTCTGGCGTACCAAGCCCTTGGAGCTTGCTTGAGTCCATATAGAGCTTTCTTCAATCTGCAAATGTGAGTGTCTCTGGAATGTACCTTGAATCCTTGAGGTTGTTCAATATATACTTCTTCTTCAATAGCTTTGTTGAGAAAGGTTGTCTTTACATCCATCTGGTGTAGATTCCATCCCATGGAAGCGGAAAGAGATATGATAGCTCTGATGGAGGTAGACCTTGCCACCGGAGCAAAGGTTTCGTCATAGTCTTCTCCCTCCTTCTGGGAGAACCCTCTGGCCATGAATCTTGCCTTATATTTATCCACGCTTCCGTATGCTGCATGTTTGATCTTGTATACCCATTTTGAGGTTACCACTGATTTCTCTTTAGGTCTCGGTACAATTTCCCATACTTCATTTTTCATAATGGACTAATGTTCTTCTGTCATAGCTTCTTTCCATTGTCCCTTTTTAACTGCTTCTTCGAATGTAGTAGGTTCTTCATCTAGAAGCTTTGTCATGTATGCTGCATAACTTGAGAATCTTTTCGGTCTTTTACTCTTCCTGGATGTTCCTTCTGGAACCTTGATTCTTTCTGCGTCTTGTAATGTGGCTTCAAGCCAAGCTGGTCGTTTCTTGTTCTTTAGTATATTATCTGGATCAATGTTCCCACATGGCTCCATAGGATGATCAGGTTGATCCTTTTCATTATTTTCGCTTTCTGTGTTTTCTTCATTTAGTTCTTCAATTTCTTCTTCTTCTATAGTTTCTTCAATAGATTTTTTGAAGTCTATCCTTTCATTGAATGTTATGTCTTTGCTTACTTCTATCTTTTGTTGTTCTGGAATATATATTATGTAGGCTTTGGATGAATCACTATATCCCACGAATATCCCCTTCTTTCCTGAGTAAACTTGACATCCAAATATTCTTAAGTTTTCTACATTAAGTTTCTTACCTGAGAATGCTTCTTCTGGCGTCATGTCCTTTAATATACGATGAGGGCTTCTGTTCTGTACATATATTGTCGTCATTGTTGCTTCTCCCAATAGAAACATGGATATATCTTGATCATTCAATAAATCTTTTACTGTTTCTTCGATAGATCTGTTCTTTCTTTCCGCTACACCGTTTTGTTGAGGATTATGAGGAACAGTCAGCTCCCTCCTAATCCCTGCTGATTTGCATAATGAAATGAACTCCTTTGAGGTGTATTCTCCTCCATTATCTGTTCTTAATGTCTTGATCTTCTTGTTTGTAAGGTTTTCTATTTCTGCCTTGAATTCTTGGAACTTGCTGAATACTTCGTCTTTTGATTTTAGTAGGTACAACCACATTTTTCTTGAATAGTCATCTATGAAGGTTACGTAGTAAGGAGATCCTCCTATAGATCTGACTGGCATTGGTCCACAAACATCTGAGTGTATTAGATCTAGAGTTTCCTTAGATCTGTTGTTGTTACTTGGGAATGGTTTCTTGATATTCTTCCCAAGGGCACATCCTTTGCAAATTCCTTCATGTGTGGATTTCAATTCTGGTATTCCTTCAACCGTTTTTCTGAGGAAAGTTAATACTTGATAATTGATATGAGCGTACCTTCTATGCCAAAGTTCATTAGGGTTGGCTTCGTCATGTACTAGAGCTTATTCATTTCGTTCTAGTAGTCTATATAGATTTCCTTCACGTCTACCAATAACCCTAGCATCTTCTATACTGGAATTATTATGCCATGATAACACCTTTCCATCCATGAAGGCTATTATGTTCCCTTTTTCTTCTAAACATGATATTGATACAAGATTCTTTTCTAAACCAAGTACATATAAAACATTACTTAAGTTAACATGATTACTTGATTCCAACTTGATGGAGGCTTGTCCAAATCCTTTGACGGGGTAAGTGCTTTTGTCTCCAAGCTCCACTTTGTACGATGTCTTTCTCTCATTTAGATTTGAGAGTCTAGCTTGATCTCCCGTCATGTGCCTGGAAGCTCCACTGTCGATTATCCACATATCGTCTTCAATTGTCCCGGTAAGTGATGAGTAGTGTAAGAGACGGATTGTTTCACACATGTCTTCGGTTGACTGGTAATTGGTCATGCCTTGATCCAAAACTTTAACTTCGTCATTTCTATCTTTTGAGAAAGTCAAGAGGTGCGCTGAGTTAGGTCGCATCTAAATATCTTCTCCTTGAGCGAGATGCTCCATCACAAGGTGTTGGATCTGAGAATTAGGGTTTCTGCAACTGCTTCTGCTAGTAACCCTAGCTGTAGTGCTTTGGAAGCTACTCCTGCTAGTAACCCTAGCGACAGTTCCTCAATGAGCTCAATGTCTAGCGGCTATGTTTCCTTCCAGCGTTTTAGGCTGACTGAAGGGGTGTGGACCCATAACCTATTAGAATATAGAAGATTGTGCTCGTTTTACCATTGACGATACCCTCGTCACCCAACCATTGGCCGAAGCCACCCTCCGAGCACCTTGACCTTGACCGAGAAGAGAATCCTGGTAGCAATCCAATAGCCAAGAGAGGCTAATGCACCAAGCAAGAAATAGAAACTAAGTTGAACAGATGATCCCACCCAGAAGCTAGCACACCACTTTCCCAGCTCTCCCAAAAACTTGTGCACCAAAACTGCAACTACCTGCGCAGATTTGGCTCTCTCTGCAACTGCTGAGATGATGAATAATGAAAACTGGCGCCCTGTATTTATAGTGAACTGGGCAGGCTAACTGGGGCCGACTTCTCCTTCTGGGTATCAATAAATTCATTTTAAATGTATTTGTCCAACCGACAACTTGTCTAGGGTTTCCTTCAATTCTTTGCTTCCTTCCGGAGGATTCTAGTCTCGTCATAAATCACAATAGAGGTTCATACCTCCTGAAGCTACCATAATATTAACATTCTTCTCGTACTTTGTCAACGCCCTCTTGCGCTCCCATGCATCAACATTAATGATATGATATCATCCTGCATGCTTGACAACGAGTCCATCAAATCAATATGACGTCTGTAAACCACCACCCCCCTCACATGTAATTGATTGATGACACAAGATCAAACACTCCATCCAAAAGAAGTAACATATATTATTATTAGAAAAGTAATATTACTATTTATAATGACTAATAAAAATTAACTATTTGCCTAGTATATATATGATTTAGAAACATAAAATCTCTTTAAAATAAAAATTAAAAACACTCTACAAATATCACATCATAATCTACTAACACTATTGCTTGCGAGATTAAAGTATTATGATAGTTATTTTAAGTATCAAAATTATTTTTAAACTAAAAATTAAAAAACAAAAACAATATAAAGGTTGGGACAAATATTTATAGTTTGAACTTTTTGGTTCTCTTGTGAAAGAAGAAACATTTATAACTAAACGACATTGAATTCTTGTGAAAGAAGAAACATTTATAACTAAATAATCGTGTTCATGAGTATTGTATATATCAAAATTAGTCGATTATGTATATAGATAGTAAATTAAGATTTTAATAATTTATTTTAAAAAATATAATATCTTATTATATATTTTTATATCTATATAGATTAAGATTTCAATATTTTATTAAAAAAATTATAATATTTTTATAAAAAGAGTATAATATTTTTGTGATTGTAATTTTTTTTAATTACATTAAAATTATGATGTTTTTATAGAGAAAACGGAATGCTTATGTATTTCACTTTATTATAACATGGATCTCCATAGGTATATTTTTATTATATATTATTTTAATGGAGTAATATTTTAATGAAAAAAATAATATATATATATATATTACTTTATTATCATATATGAGATTTTTATAATATTGACTAATGTTTCATAGTGAAACTGGGCTTTGGTCAATTCCTAAAACGCCATGGGATGAAAGAGTGTGTCACCTTTGTGACACTAAGAAGGTTGAAGATGAAAAGCACTTTCTCTTAGATTGTCCAGCCTATACCCATATTAGATCTCATTTTCAAAATATTGATCACACTACCAACCTTCCTAACCTCTTAACTCAACA
>JASDQU010100098.1:261210-303194 GCA_032191745.1 Picea mariana
TAATTAAAAAAAAAAAACTTTCATATATTATAAAATTTCTAAATATAATAAATCACATACATATTTATGATATCAATATTCACATATTGCTCTATTATATCTATCTTTATCTTTATGAGTTATAAGATATTGAGTTTTTATAAATAATTTACAATTACATTAAAATGGATAAATGAACATGCATGTATACACTACATTCCCATTAAGTTGTTACATATATAAAAGTTTTTTTAAATACAATTTAAATTTTGAAATTATAAAATAAGATTTACATTTTAAATTTCCAATTATATAAAAAAGTTACTTTAAATACGATTTAATTTTGAAATTTTAAAATAAGATTTTCATTTTAAATGTCAAATTATATATATGAGTGAACATTATTTTTAAGTTGTAAGAAACAAAGGTTGTTAAATATAATGAAGTACACGCTATATCGGTTTATCTCACTTTCAAGCATTCCAAAAATTATTTGAAAGTACATTTTACTCATGAATTTCATCAAAGTAACTATGAATTTTTGAATAATGACTCTACTGTGTATTGCATGATAAAAGAGAATAGAGTAGTGTTTTTATTTATGTTCATGGAAGACCTTATAACATTTATAGGGTAGAGAATTACAAATATTCACATTTGCATCTTTATGTCCTATGTGTCAAAAATATTTTAATCATAATATATATATATATATATAATATGTTTTAAAACATCTTTAATATTATTATATTTTTTTGAAAATTTAACAAACAACATAAACTACTTAAATTTTTATGTTGAATTGAATATTTTTATCTTACTTCCTCAAACATAAAACATTGTATCATTACATACTCCTTATCCATTTATTTTCATTTACAAAATAAGCATATATCCTCTTCTCTCCATAAAAACAATATACAATTTATATTTTTAAAATAAGCAACTAAAAAGTGTTCAAATTAGAATTTTTCGAAAAATAAAAGCAACAACTAAAAAGTGTTCAAATTAGAATTTTTCGAAAAATAAAAGCAATTTCAAAAGGGGCAAAGTCCAATAATACTTATACTACTTGTGTGACAAAGYCAATATACATAAGTATTAGCATTTTGACATTTTTGAATTTTGAAAACATGTCAACAAGCTTGTCCTATGAAAATATTCCATCCCACCCACTAAAGGAACTTTTATATTATTTTATTTTCAAATTTCTAAACTATCCAATGGTTTTAGAGATATCAAAAATTGGGATCATATTAAAGTGCACTCCTCCTCAAGGATATAGAGTATGATAACCTAATATTATTTATAATTCTAACTTGCCTATAAGAAGGTGAATAACTTGCAACATGGATAGCACATCTAGCATGCACTATGACCCCACTAATAACTTATTATCAATTTAAAACTATTAATGAGTTCAAAATTTAAGTTCCATTAAGTAGCGATGAAAGTAAGACTATATTATATAGTAGACACCCAAATTATATCATAAGAGGCTTCACCTTCTACAATTACTTTAAGCACCCTATAAGAAGGTCAATAACTTGCAACATGGATAACACATCTAGCATGCACTATGACCCCACTAATAACTTATTATCAATTTAAAGCTAGTAATGAGTTCAAAATTTAAGTTCCATTAAGCAACGATGAAAGTAAGAGTATATTATATAGTAAACACCCAGATTATATCATAAGAGGCCTCACCTTCTACGCTTAGATCATATATCAATTTAATAATGTTGCTAAGATTATGCTAGAGTTTGTGATAAATCCCTAGGTCAAGGTGATCTAGAAAGTTTATGGTTGGATTTCTATATGAGTAAAGCCTTTTTAGATGTCCCTTTCAGAAAGACCACCACCATGTTATTAAAATTGTGTTATGTGGCCCTTGTGTTTGTTACAATATCCTAGTTTTGTTATTTAAGTGGTATTTGAGATGTTTTTAGATGTTTCTTTAAGAAAAACCACCATGTTATTAAAATTGTGTTATGTGGCCTTGTGTTTGTTACAATATCCTAGTTTTGGTATTTAAGTGGTATTTGAAATGTTTAGGTTGAATTTCTAGGCCTCCCTTCGTAGTGCTAGGAATTTTTTAGGGTATATTGTTGGATTACTGAGAGGGGGGTGAATCAGTAATAGAGCAATTTAATCATTTTTATAATGCAAGTGTTATATCAATGTAGCATTATCATCCAATAATTGCAGAGTAAATAAACAATGAACAAATGAGAAATCATACACATACACAATACACCATTCTTTTTACATGGAAACCCAAAGTGAGAGAAAACCACATAATGTTTTTTCTTATATGTATTTAAGAATTGCATTCATTAGAAGCACCAACTTCCTTTGTTTTCCAGCTGCAACTGGAAGGAGGCTCCAACCCCCTAGTTTCTCAGGCTACAACCTGAAGGAAGCTCCAACTCCCCAATTCTATGGCTACAACCAGAAGGAGGCTACAACCCCCTAGTTTCTCAGGCTACAAACTGAGGGAATCTCCAACTCTCCAATTCTCTGGCTACAACCACAAAGAGGCTACAACCCCCTATGTTCTCCGGCTACAACCGGAAGGTGGATACAACCACTTGTCCTTGCCCCGTCCAACCGCCCTGACGTATAAGTAGAATGATGGAACCACTGGCACACTATCATTGTGAGATATACTGTTGTAAACATGTACCAATCAACATGCATCAAACAACATGTACCAATAACCTGAACCATGCATCAACCTGTACCTCAACCTGTAATCAACCTGTACCATAAACAAGTGCATCAACCATGCACCAACCTGTACCAAACAACCTGTAATCAACCTGTACCATAAAAAAATGCATCAATCATGCACCAACATGTATCAAACAACTTGTAATCAACATGTACCATAAACAAGTGCATCAACTATGCACCAACCTGTACCTCAACCTGTACCATGAACAAGTGCATCAACCATGTACCAAGTATGTACCAATCATGTATCAAACACTGTAGATTTTAACCTTGTACAATATCTATTGCAAACAGATATTCAGTAAAAGAATAGAAAATATACAATGGCAAATACAAACATTACACAAAGATTTTTCCCCTAGAAACCCAAACCGGGAAAACCAACATATTTTATATTCATTCATGTGTGATACATTGTTTACAGTAAAATATACATATAGGAGTCAACGACATCCAAAACCCTAACCCAATGACCTGGATTAGTCCACAACCCTAATTCCTTAACCGAAAATAGAAAACCATCGACAAAAACCATGTGCCGAGAAACCACCTAAATATGTGACACATTTCCCGAGGCATGTGACATGTTTCCCAACAAATACACATAAACTATGACTCATCAAGATGTACCAACATCATCAATTATACACCTCATGTATGTGCTAACTCATCAACTACTTGTTTCAACCATGTACCCAACATGTAACTCAACCATATACCAAATACATATACCAATATAACCATCAAAATTTCTCTAGCAATACATCACATTATCCATAACCAAATACCATAAACCATTACATCAAACCATGTGCCACAACCTCACTGTTATACAACCTCTATCTGTAACATACCTCAACCAAAAGCCCTCATCAATTTCATCATCCAAATCTGATTTGTAACTCTGTAATAGACCCAGTGTATATGATCACATACCTGGAAACCTTCCTTAACTTTAACAACAAGATACTAGCATTTTATCAAACTTTACTTTAGTTTCACATGACTAATTTTGGATTAGTCAACAACCCTAACTTGCAATAATCATAACTATGTACCTGTAATGAATAAAGATCTAAAAATGGTACACAATGTTCTTTAGTGTATTTTATGAAATTCCTCTAGATTTCACTACTTGGAACCTCTCAAAAAATGATTTATAACAAAAATGGCATACCTTGTTGAATTGTGACTTATTCTAGAGAGAGAACTTGTAGAGCATGTCCTACACAAAATATTTTTTGTGTGGATCTGAAAATTGTACACATAAAAATAGAGACATTACTCTAACCAATACATTTGGTCTTACTGAATTTGGATCTGTTATGAAGAAGTTATGACGTTTTTACCCGAAACCCTTGTTTTAGACTAGTTTCAGGACTAGCCACAAACCCTATTTTCCACGGTGTGTAACTCCAACAATACAACGACCCACAAGCTGAAATTTGTATCACAACTACTTGGATATGTTTCCTCAATGGTCTCCCAATTTCACGATCTGAATCATTCTAGAAAAAAAAATTATTGCGAAAATGGTGAGATGACATGTAAATAAAATACCTTAGAAAGCATCATCAAAAGAATTTATCCTCCCTTGAATTTCGACCTTCTTTACTTCACCTTCCCTCTGAAATTCAACTTAGATATCCTTTGGTTACCTCAGTCACCCGTAGATATTCAATAAGCTCAAGTGTGATTAAAATGAGAGAGTCTTTCCTCTTATTTATACTTTCATGTAGCTTCCTCAAGGGGTTACCTTTTAACCATCTTAACCCACTTTCCTTATTTTAGGGCTAACCCACTTCTAACCACTCGTCCACTTAGTAATTTCTCCATTAACTTTATTATTTAAATAATTTATTTTGTATTCACTTTGACTTATAGTACACTCATCACTTCACTTTATTATTTACCTTCTAAAATCTCTTAAACCACTTTGACCTTTTGGGGCTTCTAGATGACTCATGAGGGTTCTCCAACTTCACATGGCCATAACTCTCTAACCGTGAGGAGTTATGTGACGTTCCACATACCAGCGGAAATGGAATGACATGTACTATCCATCTAGAATAGTATTACCTGCAAATATATCAAATCTCATACCATTATCCATCAAACAAACTTAGGTCCATTACCCAAACCTGGGTTCTCCAACTTCACATGGTCATAACTCTCTAACTATGAGGAGTTATGTGACATTCCACATACCACCGGAAATGGAATGACATGTACTACCCATATAGAATAGTCTTACCTTCAAATATATTAAAACTCATACCATTATACATCAAACAAACTTGGGTCCATTACCTAAACCTTTGTACTACCGAAATTCACTATCGGACTTTCTCCAAGGGTTGACATCAATATACAATACCACTCTCCAATGGTTGACATCAATGACAACCAAAAATACATACCAATTGTCCATCAACCTAAACCAATTGTTTGACACATATTTCAACAGAAATTGGAAATTTTGTTTTTTCATGAGCCCCAACATTTTTTAAATCTTCACTCAAAGCCATATATGTCTCCAAGTAGACCATTATCTAAAGGTGCATGTTTACCTCCATGTCAACCCAAAGGTTATAAGAAACTAAATTAGTTATATTAACTTACCTAATCCCTAGTTAAGGTGCCAAAGTCCAAACCATGAAATTAGGGATTGCACCTTGATGGCTAGGACGAGTTCCCTGATGCATTTTTGGATGCTCTTTGGATCTCAAGGATCATGTTTACCAATGTGATAACCCAAAGGTTATAAGGAAATGTATTAGGTATATTAAGTTGTCTAATACCTATTTTAGGTGCCAAAGTCCAAACGATGAAATTAGGGATTTTCCTTGATGGTTAAGGATGAGTCCACTAATGCCTCTTTGGAGGCTCCTGTTAACTGAGCTAAAAGGGCTTTAGCCTCTGCCAATGGTGATTTCTAGATTCAAGTGGTCAAAAATGGTAACAATGCTCCTACTATGCCAAAGACCCCATCGTCTAATAGTGCATTGGTGTAGATTTTAACCTTGTACGATTATTTACTGCAAACAGATTTTCAGTAAAAGAATAGAAAAGATACAATGGCAAATACACACATTACACAGAGATTTTTCCCTTGGAAACACAAACTAGAAAAACGAACATATTCTATATTCATTCACTATCATACATTGTTTAGAATACAATATACATATAGGAGCCAGCGGCATCCAAAACCCTAACCCAATGACCTGGATTAGTCAACAACCCTAATTCCATAACCGAAAATAGAAAACCATCAGAAAAAAACCATGTGTTGAAAACCGCCCAATAATGGACACGAAAAATGAGGAAAAAATGTGACATGTTTCCCAAGGAAAAAAAAAACTTATTGGGGGCATTGCCCCCGAACCCCCGTGCAGGGCGCAACGCTGCCAACGATATACCTAGTCATGCAAATAATATAACACCTACCCAACATTCTCCCACTTGTTGTTTTATTTGCATACAAGGGGATACAGGTTTACATAGTCAATAATCCAGAGAAACAATGCCCGTAGATCCTCTACACCAAGAGAACTTCTCAGTGCTCACAGATTTTGTTAATGAATCTACAACATTCTTCAAAGTGTCCACCTTCATCAGCAACACTTTCTTTTCTTCAACCATATTTCTCACAAAATGATACTAAACATCAATATGCTTTGTCTTTGAATGATAAGTCGGGTTCTTTGCCATAAAAATTACACTCTGACTGTCACAATCTATCCTTACAACTTGTTGTACCAACCCAATACATGAACACAATCTTTGTAACCATATTTCTTCCTTGCTTGCATGAGTGGTTGCCATGTATTCAACTTATGTAATTGAAAGTGCCACTACAGACTATTTTTTTCTCATCCAACCGATTGCTCCTCCAAATGGGTTAAACACATACCCGCTTGTAGATATCCTACGATCTATATCTCGATCCCAGTCTGCATCCACAAAGCCATGTATGTCCAACACTCTATCCAACCCTGGTATTCCTTGCTAGCACAATTCATAGCTAGTAGTGCCACGCAAATACCTGAAACCCTTTTTACTGTTGTCCAATGCTCCTTCCCTGGTTTTGACATATACCTGCTCATAACTCCCACTGCATGTGCAATGTTTGATCTAGCACAGACAATTGCATACATCAAACTGCCAATTGCACTCGCATATGGAACACGAGACATGTCCTCCTCCTATTCCTGTGTCTTGGGACACTGATCCACAGATAACTTAACACCAACGGGAATAGGGACATATTAAACCTCTTCAATATTGTCTCGGCATATTTTCTCTGATTTAACAGGAGTTTCCTCTTTTCCCTATCTCTTTTAATTTCCATTCCCAAAATGAAATTTGCAGCACCGAGATCCTTCATGTCAAATTTAAGGGACAATTGAGTTTTCACATCCTGGATAATCTCCTTGTTGTTTCCTATCAACAACATGTCATCCACATATAAAAACAAATAAATCAAATGATCAACAGTTAATTTAAAATACACACAGTGATCCTGTTTGCTTCTTGTGAAGCCAAGTTTCAACATATAAGTATCAAATTTTTGATACCACATCCTTGCTGATTATTTTAAACCATACAAGGACTTTTTCAGATTGCATACCAGCTCCTCCTTTCTCTTCACAACAAAGCCTTTTGGGTGTTTCATATAGATTTTTTCTTCCAGATCCCCATGTAGGAATGTTGTCTTCACATCCATCTATTCTACTTCAAAATCAAATGCAAGAGCAACAGATAACAAAAATCTAATATAAGTTAACTTAGCAACAGGAGAAAAAATCTCACAAAAATCAATTCCCTCAACCTGGGAATAACCCTTTGTTACTAACCGAGCTTTGTATTTTTCCACTTTGCCCTTCTGCATTCAGCTTCATTTTAAATACCCATTTATTTCCAATGGGATTTCTTCCAGTCGAAAACTACACTAGATCCCAAGCCTCATTCTTATCCAAGGCTGTCATTTCTTCATCCGTGGCCTTTTTCCAGAGTTTTCCATCCTCTGAATCCACTAGCTCCCTGACAGTTATAGGATCATCATCAGTAATAAACAAAGCAAAATTTTAACAAAAATCAGATGGAATATACATTTTTGGTTGCCTTCTTTCCCGAACCAATCTTCTCAATACTGGAGTATGAGGATCTTCTTCTTCTGATTCATTTTATTCTATAGAGTCTGATTCATCATCCTTTAAATCAAACTCTATTTTCTCTAGTTCTTCCTTACTTGGTAGGACATCTTGTTTGACAACATATTTTATTTCTCTAAATACCACATCTCGGCTATACACAACCTTCTTAGTGTCTGGGTTCCAAAGCTTATAACCTTTAAGACCATCTTTATACCCAATAAAGAGTTTTCAGCCTTCTTATCTAGCTTACTCATGTTTTCCTTTGAAACATCAACATAGGCCTCACAGCCAAATACTTTGAGATGTGTGAGAGAAGGTTTCTTACCAGTCCATACCTCTTGTGGAGTCTTGTCATCGAGTGTTGATGAGGGTGATATGTTGACCAGGTAACATGCAGTACCCACTGCCTCTGCCCAGAATTATTTCCCTAACCCGACACCATTGAGCATGCACCTTGCTTTTTCCATCAACGTCATGTTCATCCTTTCTGCAACTCCATTCTACTGAGGTGTATAAGGAGTATACCACACTTCTTACAAAATTCTTCAAATTCATTCCCGTGGAACTCTCCACCATTATATGTCCTCAACACCTTAATTCTATTCTTTGTTTGATTCTCAATAAGAGCCTTAAACTCTTTAAACTTGTTAAAGAGTTCAGATTTCTTCCTGAGAAAATATATCCAAGTATTCCTCAAGAAGTCATCTGTAAATGAGACATAGTACAAATATTTTCTCAATGATGGAACCGACATAGGTCCAAACACATCACTATGAACTAGTTGTAAAATTCCTTCTGCCCTCATTGCACAAGAGGAGAATCTTACTCGATTCTGCCTCCCATATACACAATGTTCACAGAAATCAAAATCCAGATAGCAGTTAGACATACCTTCAAACATACCTTTACCATGTAGTAGTTGAAGACCCTTCTCTCCAATATGCCCCAGTCTTTGATGCCACAACATAACCTTTTCTCCAGAGACTGTAGGAGTTCTTTCTTCTTCAATTCCAATATTAGGAACAATGGAACTATTAATCCCATCACTAATAGTGTTTCCTTGCAACTTATACAGAGTTCAAAACCAAACTCCCTTCAACAACACCATTGCTTCTCGAACCATCCTGTAGTTTTCCTTTTCAAATATTATTTTTACCCCTGCATCATCCATTTTGCTTATAGAAATAAAATTTCTAGCCAATCCTAGGATGTGCATAACACCAGGTATTATTATAATCCTTCCATAAATGACCCTCAACTTGACTTTTCCTCATCCTATGATTTTGGTTGTCAAGTCACCACCTAGGAAAACATTACCTCCATCATACCTTTCATATTCACAGAACTACTCCCTGTGGGGAGTCATATGAAAAGATGCACCTGAGTCAACCAACCATGCCTCAAGATCTGCATGTGTGCTTGAAAAATCCAAGTACACATCCTCTCTTTCTTCCTTGGAGGTATTTTCTTCTGTAAAAGGAGCTTCTTCAAATCCTTTCTTTTTCTCAACTTTAGATCTACATTGTTTCTTGTAGTGCCCTTATTTCCACATCTCCAACATGCCTTTACAAAATTTCTAGGAGACTTAGATCTACCCTTAGACTTAGATATCCACTTAAGGACTTAGATCTATTTCTTTCCTCATAGCATTCTCTTGCAAATAATGCATATGTGCTTTGTCCTTCCATGTTCCTTTGTTTCATCTCCTTAGACCACAAGGATGAGACCACTTCATCAAACTTCAAGGCAGTTGTATTAGTACCTATGGCCACAACCAGAGTATCTCACAAGTCTGGTAAAGAGCACAGTAAAATGATACACTTATCTTCATCTGAAATTTTAATCTCAACAAATATCAACTGACTTACCACAATATTGAAGGCATTCAAATGCTCTGCCACTAAGTATCCATCTCTCATCCTCAGGTTATACAACTTCTTTTTCAGGAATAATTTATTTTCCAGGGACTTAGACTGATACAACTTCCCCAACTTTTCCATAAAACCTTGGTTGTAGTTTCCTCTGACACATTCAGTAATACTGAATATGAGAGACACAGTCAAATTTTTCTCTTCGCCTTCCGATCCATATTTTTCTAGTCATCTATTGAAGTTCCTATATGTGCAGTACATGGATCCACCACAATCCATTGATCTTTGTCCACCAAGAGATCTTCCATCTTGAGCTTCCATAGCTCAAAATTTTCCCCATTAAATTTCTCGATCTCCATTTTTGAACTACTCGCCATTTCTCTTCACCTGAGGAATCAATATCGCAAATCTCCCATTGTAACACGGCTTATCACTGTCCCGAGCCAAACCCTTGACCACAAAGGCATCCCCTTGAAGCCAACAAAGCTCTGATACCAAATGTATATTTTAACCTTGTACAATTATTTATTGCAAACGGATTTTCAGTAAAAGAACATAAAAGATACAATGGAAAATACACACATTACACAAAGATTTTTCCCCTGAAAACCCAAACCGGGGAAAACAACATATTCTATATTCATTCACTATCATACATTGTTTACAATACAATATACATATAGGATCCAACGGCATCCAAAACCCTAACCCAATGACCTGGATTAGTCAACAACCCTTATTCCTTAACCAAAAATAGAAAACCATCAGCAAAAAATCATGTGTCGAAAAATCGCCCAACAATGGACACAAAAAACGAGGCAAAAAGGTGACACGTTTCTCGAGGAAAAAATTTTTTATCGAGGGAACTGCCCTTGCAACCCCCAAAGGGGGGGCCTAGTCATCCCCCCTAAAACCCCCCTGGGTACCCAACACAATGTACCATACACTACACCTAGTCGTGCAAATAATATAACACATACCCAACAATTGGTCGCTTTAGGGTTTGGTTTTGTCTAAACCTGTGGAATCATCCATGGGAAAAGAACCCATTGGGTCCTCTTAGGCTCTTACCTCTAGTTGGGAAGGGAAATCCAAAGGACCATGTCTCCACCTACGATGTTGAACCTTTAGGCCTATGATGTGGTCAAGGAAGGTCAAAGAAAAACCAATAAAATCACCTTAGATGCATGGGTAATGCCAACACTTGCTCAAAGAAAATTGTATCTCCAAACCCTTACCAAGACTTAGAAGTGTTGATGGGGAGGAGATGAATCTTCATGTTAAAGGTCCTGAATGAAGTGTGTATATGGAATGTTCAAGGTCTTATAGACCTTGTCAAGAGGACCGTGGTTCGAAGAATTCACTCTTTGATTCTTGAATTGGATACCATGTGTCTGTAGGAAGTTAAAGTGGTTGGTCTTTCGTTAAGCACAACATTACATTATATAAGGCATGATGTTGTTGTGTTTCATTCTAACCATGAGAAAGGATGAGGTGGGGTGGATACTTTGGTCTTTCCCAAGCTTGTTAGGCATGTAAATGATCACAGGATTGATCCTTCGCACCAAGAGGTGTGATTGTTTCTCAACCTTGATAGTGAGATTCTTGGCCTAGTTGACATGTATGCTCCCAATGATGTAAAGGAGAGAGTGGCCTTTTGGGATTCATTGGTCGAGTGCCCCCCCAAAACAAACTAGCTTATTTGTGGGGACTTTAATAATGTTGAATCTCAAGAAGAAA
This sequence comes from Picea mariana, assembly GCA_032191745.1. Classification (NCBI taxonomy): domain Eukaryota; kingdom Viridiplantae; phylum Streptophyta; class Pinopsida; order Pinales; family Pinaceae; genus Picea; species Picea mariana. The sequence goes on from JASDQU010100098.1 coordinate 272,699, forward strand.
AAGTGGGAGTCAACCTTCTTTTCATGCCTCTATGGGAATGAATGCCTTGGAAAGGCCTCAAGGCAAAACTTGGCCATTGCAACCCTAATAAATATCAACAAAATGATTCTTATAAGCTCTCGTTTCCTTTTTCTAATCTAAGATCCAACTCAGGAATAATGATGAAAACATTGGAAAAAAATGTTGGTGGAGAAAAACACTTTCTTCCTCCTTCGTGGAAACCACAAGTTAGTGTAGGTGACAAGAGAGTTCACCTTCTTTGTGTTGAAATATTGTAACTTCAAAGAATATTCTACCTAAGAGAAAGTTGAATAATATTATTATATTATATTTAATTAGAACCTATTGTGTCTTAGTAAAAGTCGGGCCTATTGTTCCTTGACAGCCTAAACCTATTTATAGGTTTGCCAAACCACTATTTATAAGAGAGGTCAGTGCCTCATTTGGACACACACACTCAACTCTATAGTGCACAAGTCTTGGAGGATAACCTACTGCAACTGGGGGTGACGCCAAAGAGGGTCTTGGTCTATCTCTTGGTATTTCTTGGTTAAGTGGTGTGCTACTCTTCCTAGTGAAGGAGTAGATGGGGATATTTTGTTCGGTCTTTGGTCTATCTATATTGAGGAATTTTTTGTTGGGTTTTTCCCCCATGAGGGTTTCCCAGGATAATATGTGTGTCTCTATTGTTTCTATGATTGCCTCTCTTTTAACGATCTTATTTGTGCAGCTAATGTGCTAAATTATTTAATAATAAAAAAGAATCGTAACTGCTAGTTGTATAAGTAAAAACATCAACACTTTGACCATCAACCAAAAATGTTCTCCATTTATTGGGGAGATACTATGATGATAATTTCTAAGTCACATTATATGCTCAATATATTTCACCTCCAAAACCCATAAGTAACACTATATGCTCATTGTCTATCATCTCCAACACCCATCATGCATCCAAGTTGTTAAGCATGTTTGGAACCTGTTTCCCATACCACGAAGGGAATATGGTTGGATTGAAAGGTGGAATGATGTTATTGGCCAAATCATTGCATTCATTTGTGACTTTAGGCGACAACTCACAATCGTTCGTCGACCACATCATAAGGCCACCTAAGCAACAACTAAAGAAATGCATTGTCTTCTTCAATTTAATGTGTATGAAAAGGTTGTTCATGAAGAGTTTCCAAACTATCAATTATTAGATGGTAGATGAAATCCATCAAGATTGGGATGCTCAAATCCACGCAAGGTTGCATTCACTTTGAACTGATCACTAGTCTACTAAGGATGTTTTCAAATCCCTAAACACTAAAGAAGTGAAGAAATGACTTGCAGTGCATAAGACCATTAGTGGTCAAGTAACTAATCTAAACATGGGAACATTAAATGGTTCTTTGTTAGCCACTATCACAATGTTTTCCAATGGGAAGGGCTAGTAAATGAATGCAAGGTTGGCATGAAGACTTGCATTGACACTCTATGTACGTAATTGTCTCTTGAAAAAGAAACACCGTGTAACCAAGGATTGAACTTATCAATCATGACAAAAGCCTTGATGGTGATGTTTAATGACAAGTCCCTCGAGTTTGATCCATACCCATGTGATATTTACAAATCCACTGTTGAGTATGTGTTATATTCTTTGCACGACTAGAACCAGTGTTAGTTGTGGGGTCATAGGGGTGTTGGTTGTGGAGCTTGATTGTCTTCCCGATTCATATGCAGGTATGCCTACCCCCCTTCTACCGGGGGTTCGAGGGCTGGCCCCCGAATGAAGCGGGTATGGGGAGCTCTACCCCCCATATGGGGGGCATGGGGCCATTGGGCCCCCATTAGGGGGTTTGGTAAAATTTCCTTGTAAAATATTGTAATTTTGTAGTCAATGTGAACCGTTCATTATAAGGTCGTAGATCTGATGGTAGAAGTGATGTTAAGGTTTTCGCCCAAGAAGGAAACCATCTTTTTGTTTGAGGGCATTGTATTGTGGATGTGTATGATGAATAGAAGATGTGTGTCTCTAAACAGGTTTTTGGTTTTCTCGGTTTGGGTTTCCAGGGTAAAATATATGTGTAGTGTGTGTGTGTGCCATTGAATCTTTTATGTTTTTATTAATAATTTGTTTGTTGTAATTAATTGTACAAGGTTAAAATCTACATCCACAAGGGAATTTCTTAGGCCCAACCTCTTTAGAGTGTACAAGGAAGTTGTCCAAAAGAACTCACTGGGTGCACTTATAAATAAAGGTTTGACTAAGTTTATTCCTAAAGAAGACAAACCAATCACATCATTGAATGCTCCTACAAGTTTCTATCCAAAGCTCTCACTTTGTGACTTAGAAACATTCTTCCGACGATCATCAAGCCAAAGAAAACTAGTTTTATCATAGGTTGCTTAATCCTAGACAATGTTATTGTCGCCTACAAAGGTATGGAATGGGAAATATCCCTAGGGTCTAAATACCTTTTGCATCAAAAATGATTTTGAGAAGGCATATGTTTGATTGGCATGGTCTTTCATCCTTACAATGCCTAAAAAATTTGGGTTTGGTCATTTCTTCCTTTGAGCTCTAGAAACTATGTTCGCTAACACAACTATCCGCATTTCTATGAAACATATCAAGTCAAAGGAGGTGGGCATGTTCAAGTTTATTAGACAATGTTACCCATTGGCAACAACATTGTATGGTATCATTATAAGGCATTGGGTAATTTGCTTCATCGTAAAGTTTAGGAAGGACTCGGCAAGGGCATCATCTCTCTGAATTAGAAGTCAGATATCTTGTAAATGACCAATTCACTAACAACTCCTTTCTAACCATCCTAGACTAGTAGTAGTACTTGTTATCACCGAAAAATCATCTGCAACGTTACAAACAACGATTGAAGAAAGACATCAATTCCAGCAAAAATTAGTACACCTACAACATCAAAATCCATAAAAAAGGCATAAAACTATATACTATGTTCATAAATCAAAGTGCACAAATTCACCAAAGGAAACGAGTGCACTGTGCATATAATGCACGGGCCAACACAACCCTAATTGTGCAGGATGCACGACTGTCTACGAGCAAACCCACGCACTTCTCATGAACGACACATTTATGAATCTTGTCAGTCTCTCAACCACTTCCAGTTCGACCCCCAACACGATTTGACACTCATATCTGAGAAAAATCTAGCTTGGAGGTTGGTCAAGGGCTAGGAAGTGCCCTAAAAGGCCCCTTGTTCACATTATGAACCAATTATATCTTGCCATGAATGAACACTATAAATATGTGCCATGGGTGTGCTAGAAAAATGAGAATTTCATAATATTGTTATGTTGCAAGAATTCTTCTTGGGGAATCCTTTCTCTTTGAATCATTCAAGCACTATAGCAAGGGCCATTCCACTCACCTCTTGAGAGGATTGACATTGTATTTCTTCACCATTGTTACTTTCCATTGTATGAAGAGAAGAGCTCTCTATTAGGGAACTCAAGAGCCCTCCCAAGGAGGAAGAGGGAATTCATAAGTCCCTACCTTTCTCTATAGTGCTAGACTATCAATACATTGATCCATTGGTAGCTATATGATTGTCATTTTCGTTTTTCATGGTTCTAGTTCTTGCAAGTTTTTCTAACATTTGTTTCCTTTTATTTATATTTCCTTGTTTCATGTATGTTTGATTATCTAATCAACTCACAACCCTTTGTCTTATTTAGATGACTTAACTAGGCAAGTAAGTGTTGTGTTTTTGCTTACCCATGTAACAAAACCAATATAACAGATTAGCAATCATACTGGGGATGTGAATCAAATTCCTCCCTATTTAAGTCTTAAGAGCACTTATTTCTAATTGTTTGGCTATGCAGGTACCAAAATCGACCTAATCCAGCCTTCCAAACTCAGAATTTAGAGCTAAGCCAAGATAATTTCATCTCGAAATTTCTTTCCTGACGCGTGACACGAAGTGTGCAACTTTTGAATCACACAGACGCGCACTCTGTGCGTTGTGCGTGTAAGAGATTTCACAAACTGACACATACTATGCATTTGCACGCTTAGTGCAACTGACAGAACTATAGCCCGAGTACAAGTTTATTTTTTTGCAAATTGTAAGGGTTTTCTAAGTGGTTTGAGGGCCCCTAGCCTTCAAATTTTAAATTCCTGCACTTTGTAAAGCAATCACACTTCACTTAGAGTCCTTTCTTACAAGAAATGTTAGCTAACATAAGCACATAGGGGTACAAAGAATCACAATTCTTATCTTTGTTTTGTTTCCACATGGATGGCTCATTTGGCATTTAAAAATTTGAGTTAAAGTTATTTGTTTTTCAAACACAATCAAATAATTTGGGACTAGAAATCAATTTTAACCCCCAAGTATGGTCTTCCCCCGCACCCAAGTGTGATCTTGAGAATCAAAAAAAATGGTTGAAAGGAAATTTCAACTCCCTTAAAAAATCATTAGGAGAGGACAAAACCCTCGTTGGGTACCTCTTAGTTTTGAAAATTATCTTAAAGATTTGTAAGGGCCAATACATGCCCACATGTTTACAATCTTATGACAGTTTTTAAAAATCTTTCTTAGTTTAGAAAACACTCTAGGAAAGTTTAAAAGATCAAGTAAGGGCCCATACATGCCCACGTGTCTACAATCCTAGGATAGTTTCAAAAACGTTTCTAGTATAGACAACATTCTAGGGAGTTTAAAGGATCAAGTAAGGGCCCATATGTCCACATTGATAGTTCTCTAAGGCTTTAAATATTCTGGAAGGTTGTACCAAAGAACTTAGTAAGCTACGTAAGAAATATTTGTAAGGACCACAAGAAGTCCACATGCTACAATCTTACACTTAACTTATTAAAAATATTTTGCACAATTTTCACTTTCTTGCACACAAAGCCACTCATCACACAAATTAATTCTATTAGAATAGTGGAGGTCGAAGTAAGATTTCTTTTTAAGTACCCACAAAGTACTTCAAAGGAACTCTGAAAGATTCGACTACTTCTTTGGAAATTGTCCACACCAATTTAATTCAAACGAGGTTGTTCCATGACCCCAATCTCTCAGCCTACTCCATCTAATTTTTTTCTAAAAACGCACTAAAATTTTCTCCACAAGAGGTGCCTAAAGAAATTTCTTAGTCTAGGTAGGATCTCAAGGGTAGGCATCCAAATAACTCCCCGTTATTAGGTTCTCACATTTTGAAACAATAGAAGTTGAGAATATGGATCCTTCAAATCCTCCAAGTCAAGTGTTCATATACCATAAAGCAGGGAGATACCCGTGAAGAGTTGAAGGCCGAGGTCTGGTTGTTCTGCGCATCCCTCCTTGAGTCACCCAACTCTTGTGAGGGTATCCAGCCCGTGACCCGTTTTTTAGGCCGAAAATCTAAATGTCTCACTTTGATCGAGGTACTTAGTGGCCAAACATAAGATATCTACCCAGGTGGCGATTGTGGGTTGCAATCACACCTTGGTCATATTTTGTGTCTCTATTGAGAAATATCGCCAGCTCTTTCGGGATATGAACCCTCTACCCCTCATTATAAATGACTACATCGACATTCACTAGTTCCTCTTCCGGTGGATTCAAACCCCATTGCTGAGTGCTATTAGAAGGCTCAGCGCTAAATTGAGAAGAAGAACGATAGTTCTTTTAGGACACCGGCATTTATTTTTGTTCTTTTTCTCCCCACACGGACAAAATCAACCTATCCACATGCTTGTTTATTTTATAGTTGATGTATGATGTTCATTTGATTTCATGCAATTGTGAGTTATACTATTTTGTGAAGGTCAAAATTATAAAAAACACTTGTTCATTTATTTCTCTCTTGTCACCATTTGCACACATTCACTTTTCTAGTCGGAACCATAGGGGAACCACAGAATCCCCGTTGTTCTAGACACTTGCAGAATCTCCCTCCTATTCTATGAGGAGTCCCTAGTCTTGCCAAATCACCGCTCAATTATCTCGCACCCCAGTGAGTGCTACTATCTTGGGATCAACTTTACTTGGTTCCACTTTGCTTGGGTCAAATATCGAAGGCAATCAATCTATTGGTTCTCTTTCACAAGGAGGTGGGGGTCAAAATTCTTCTCAAGGACGAAGTACAAACCCACCAAATCTCTCTCAAGGGACAGGTACACTACCTACACACACAATGGTTGGAACTAATCCTACACCAAATCCCCATTTTCCATACTTATCATCCCTCAACATTCCTGATTTAACCAAACTCACAAATGACCCCATTTTACATGATGCCACTTGGCCCAATATGCCTACCAAATTGCCTTTAGACATTCTGAAATTTGAAGGAAAACCAGGGGAAGAACCCGCCAACCATGTTATGACCTACCACTTATGGTGCTCTTCAAACAGGATCATGGATGATTCCATCATCTAGAGTTTATTTCAAAGAACCCTCACTGTTTCATCAACCAAATGGTATGTGGACGAAAAATTAGGGTCCCATGTGACCTTTGAATCATTGGCCAAGGCCTTTTTGTCATTTTTCCAATTACCAGTTCGTCACGACACTGGATTAGAGCTTCTCTCTGAGTTCAAACAAACCACTGCTATCCATATCGCCGACCACATCCATGACACATCCATGAATGGCATCGAGACATAGTTTCTATAAAGATGAAACCACCAAAGAATAATGTCTCGATTGGCTTCTTACATCACTCGTCCCTATGATTGCCAAGGATGTAGCATCTATTTTTTCTCAATCATAAGAGGAATTTATCAGCAAGGCCCAACAATTTGACCTCGTATATGCCCAATCAAGTTACTTGTACAGAATATTTCCTAGTGCACCCAGACCCCTACCATTTGGCCAGGACAAACCTGGGGTTTCTCACACTGTGAATGGGTTGATTGGTTCTATGACACACCTCAACCCTTAAGGCCACCTATCACCGACTTATGGTGCAAATCAGTATCCTCAACCATATGGAGGAACGTCTTATTACCCTCCTCCCACTCACCAACAGTCATATCATGTTGTTCCCCCTCCGTCATTGGGGGGACCCCCACCGGTACCCATGATGCATCTGGTTTCTCAGTCAAGTACAGGTCCACCCCCAACCCCCGTATATAACCCCAACAGTAGTGGAAGTACTTCAACTTCCTATATTCCATATGGATCATCTCCATAAAACAATCCATATTTTTCATTTCCTAGTCCTCCCTAGCCAGTTTCTCCCCCACCAGGACAACCGCATGTTAGTGTTAACTTTGTTCATCCCTCTTCCATTCAATAGGTTCATGATTTTGAACAATTGAATACGGAAAATCCGGCCCATCAGCCAAATAATTCCAAGAAGAAAGGAAAAAATTGAAACAATAACAACCCAAGACGAGGAGGAAATAACCCCCAACAAAATCATCCCGCTGGGGGCAACCAAAACCCCCAAGGAGGCAACAATAAAAATCAACCACGATAAGGGAAGAACAATAATCTCATAACTAACTTCCCTTGCGCTCTATGTGGTGAGTATGGACATTATACTCACCACTACCCCAAAATTGTCGATTACAAACGAATGAAAGAATCCATGAACACACAACGCCCTCTGGCACCACCTGATCCTCAACCAGACCCACAACATTATTCGCAACCACCACCTCCGATCGTTTTGCAAAACCCCATCCCACACCAAGGTGTGATGAATAAACAACAAGAGATAAACTCTACCCCACCACAAATGGGGCAATATCAGAACCCATGTCCCAATCAATCCAGAAACCCAGCTGATCGCAATATCCTCCATACTAGCGAAGAAGAGATTCTTCTGCAAACACGTAGCCATCCATATAAAATGCCCCTTGATGCTACCCCAAACACCTCATAAACAACTCTAGCTACAAGAGGACAACCATTGATGATCCCACGCCCTAACACTGAACCCAATCCCCATATACCCCGCATACCCTGCATACCTTTAGGACAGAATGTGCATAACCCTCATGCTAGGGCCACCCATAATTACAGTTTGGTTAATGATTTAGCACAATACCCTGCAACCATGTTTTTGTTGGAGGTCCTCCAAACTTGTCCATCACAGTGCAAATCGTTGCTTTCTGCCTTGGGGGGCAGTTGACCCAGCTGATACTCGACTAATCACCTTTGATTTAGATAGCGGAGAACAGCCTCCCCGCTCTAGTAGCCTTTCCGATATTAGTTAAGATCCGGAACATCACAGTTCATTGGTGCATCATCGATGAAGGTGCATCCACATGCATCATGTCCAAAGTAGTATGGTAGAAACTCGGCTCACCTGAATTAGTACCATCTTCCATCACCCTAAGAGCTTATGATGGTCGACCATCATCCCCTGAAGGGCTCTTCCAAAATGTCCCTGTAGAAATTGGGGGAAAACCATCATGATTGACATTTAAGTTATCGACGCCCCACTTGATTAAAATATCTTGTTCAGACGTAGCTACATGTATGTTATAAAGGTGGTAGCCTCTTCTGTGTTTCGTACAATGATGTTCCCCCATAACAGAAAAATCGTCACCATCGACCAACTTACATATTACGAGCCTAATCATTCTGTCAATATTGATAACATCCTCCCTCTCGTTCGCTCTACCTCGGATGTTTTTCCAGTCATCAACATTGGCCCTAGAATATTTAAAGACCCATCCTTGTTAGGAACTTATCATGGAGCACCACCTCTCCTACACTCATTTATTTCAACGCAAGTGTTTGTAGTTTCCTCTAACGGAACCGATATCAGAGACAATACTCCTCTCATTGAGTCCCCTCCCCACATCGAAGTTCCACCAGTGGGAGAACTACTACCTAAGGAATTCCCTGAAAACACCACTAAACCACTTGTCCCANAATGGAAAATACCTGTTTGGGAGACAGTTCCCCAAGCCATTACCCAAATCCCCTTTTTCTACCCCCCACCTAGAGTCCAAGCATTCCAAGTAGCTTCTACCCTCACCCTTCCCGACATGGTTATCGCCATCCCTGTATGGTATCTCCATCCACCCTCTATGGTTCCTACACCATCTCTCCCTCCTCAGGAAAAGGGATTACCGATGCAGATCCCAGTACATGCTCCTTCCACACCACCCCCACCCCCAACTGGAGGCAACACCACTACCACCGGGAGCAGACGAAGGAAGAACGAGCCCATAGCTCCACTCCCTCCCTGAGCTCAACCTCCTTGTGCACTATGCGAAAGAGAAGGACACCCCACTGATAGATGTCCTACTCTTCTCAAGTTACACAATCTTATCCAGCTCCCTAAAGCAACCCCATTGCTTTCCACTTCACCTAGTACCTTCATTGTTATTGCGGAGTCCTCAACCACACGCAAGAAAGGGTTACGAACCAATTTTGCTTGTGCCATATGCTCAAAATATGGCCATTACACTCATCATTGCCCAACTCTACCTCAATTATGCCAAACATTAGTCGTCGTACACCACACATCTTTGCCTGAGCCCTCTCAAGCACTCCCTATCGATGGTCACATTACTAACATTCGTTATATTTCTTCGTCACTCCCCGAGCGAATGAGATGTCCTTGTGCTCTTTGTGACTCACTGGCTCATTTCACATACCAGTGTCTTTTGATTGTTGAATACTGAGGTCGTCACTCAACCCCTACCCAACCTCATATGATCACCCCACCCGTTGTGATGCAACATAATCCCCGCATCCACTCCTCAGATATTGTCATTCTCACCTCCCCTAAACCCGAGTTACTCCCCATCCCTCCATGGTTCATATTTCGACTACCTGAGGATATTCCCCCAAATCCTCCCAATCCTTCGGCAAATCTCCCATATGAGATCTTGCCCCCCACCACAGTTTATCATCCATGGTGTCTTGACATTTGGTTTATGTCAAGCGAGCCATCACACCACGTACACGATATCCCTTCTATGTCATCATCACTTGAGGCCAGTGACACTTCTCCGTTGATGGTTCCCCCTACCATCTCCCAGGATCCTCTGTATTCTCACATGTTCCACTGCAACAAAGATATCTTGAAGGAAATAACTACCCTTGATTGCCTATGGAATGCGCTCCATCATCAAGCACTTTTCCTCTCACAAGAGGTCTTTCACCCTCCTACCCAAGCCTCCCTGTGTGCAATCGAAACCAAGGATTTTATTCATTTGGGGCATATTGACTGGCTCAAAAACCCTATTCATGCCCCCGATGCTTTTGAAGAAGCCAACATGGCCAACATCTCCTCCATAGTCAAAATTGGCATTTCCATTAAACCAGGCATCGTAGAAGAGATCACCATTGGCGTCACATTCTCCCCTGAAGAAATCATTGCTTACAAAGCTCTCTTTTAGGAATACCGGGATAATTTTGCATAGTCATATACGGAGATGCTTGGCCTCGATCCTTCTATAGTCGAACATCAAATCGACACATCGTCAGATATCACCCATGTTCGTCAAAAGCAACGCCCCCTCCACCCATCCAAAGCTGCGGCTATCAAAGCCGAAATTGACAAATTACGCGTTGTTGGGTTCATTTACCCCATTGCGTACACTTCTTGGGTCTCCAACCCCGTCCCCGTCAACAAAAAACATGGAACTATTCGTGTCTACACAAACTTTCACAACCTCAACCACGCTTGTCCCAAAGACAACTTCCCAACCCCTTTCATCGACCAAATAATCGATGATTGTGTTGACCATGAGGCACTGTCCTTTATGGATGGGTTCTCCAGCTACAATCAAATTCAAATCCACCCAGCAGATCAGTACAAAACCGCTTTTACAACCCCTTGGGGCACCTTTTTTTATCGCATCATGCCCTTTGGGCTCAAAAATGTCAGTGCTACGTTTCAATGGGCCATGACCTATGTTTTTCATGATCTTTCTCACATCATCCTTGCTTATTTGGACGACCTCACTGCTCGATCCAAAAAGAGAACTCGACATTTAGACAACTTACGCATCGTTTTTCAACAATGTCGCCAATATAATATCCTGTTGAACCCCCTCAAGTGTGTCTTCTGCGTCACTGTCGGACGCCTCCTTGGGTTCATTGTCTCCTAACACAGCATCACCATGGACCTCCTCAAAGTCCAAGCTATCACAAAAATTCCACCACCTAGAACTTTACGCTAACTGCAGAGCCTACAAGGCAAAGCCAAATTTTTACGTCGCTTTGTCTCGGACTATGCCACTCACGCACATGGTTTTCTCTGCTTACTACGCCATGATATCCCATTTCTATGGGATGAACATGCTCAAACAACTTTTGATGATTTAACAGTCGCCCTATCCAATGCCCCTTTGATTAGTCCCCCARACTATGATCGCGATTACATCCTCTACTTCTTAGCCTCTAATGTTTCAGTGGCAGGCGTCCTCATCCAATTAGGGGATGGTGGGCATGAACATGTGATTTACTACATAAGTAAAAACCTTTCAAGAACACCCTTAAAATATAATCATGATGAAAAACTCGCATTAGCAGTTGTCCTCGCAGTAAAAAAACTATGGCATTACATTATGCTTCGAACTACCAAGGTCGTAGCAAATTCCAACCCCATGCAGTACTTGCTCAGCCGACGACAGATCAACGACAAATTTGCCCGATGGATCATTATCCTTCAGGAATACGATCTAGATTTCTCCACTCCCAAAAGCAAAAAAGCTCTTGTCCTAGACGAACTCATTATGGCTTTTCCCTCAGATGCCAAAGATTCCCCCATCAATGAATATTTCCCCAATGATCACCTCTTCTTCATCTCCTCAGATGACCCCTGGTACGCCGACCTTCTCATCTACCTTCGTACACAAAAGTTCGGGTCTCACCTCTCTAGAGATGACCGTCGACTCATTTTCCATCAGGCTCCCCAATACCTCCTCATCAAAGACATTCTTTACCGACGCGGGGTCAATACTTGGCGATGTCTTACCATCGACGAAGTCAGTAGAGTCTTGAATGACTGCCACAACGGCGCTTGCGGTGGTCACCTCTCGGGTATGTCTACCACCCAAAAAATCATTCGAGTAGGATACTTCTGGCCCACTTCGTTTCATGACTACATCTACACTATCAAGCGATGCGATCAATGTCAGCTTTATCCAAAAAAAGCACAAGCTCCACCAGCTCTTTTACACCTAGTCATCACGACCGACCCCTTTTGTAAATGGGGCATAGATTTCATGATTTGCAATCCTCCATCCAGTAATAGGCACAAGTACATTGTGGTGGTAGTGTATTATTTTACCAAATGAGCCGAAACCATGCCCACATTTAACATTGCTGACACAATAGCACGTTTTTTCTTCAACCATATCATTACCCGGTTCATAATCCCACAACAGTTAATTTTCGATCATGGTAAACACTTTGAGAACAAGATCTTTGCAGAACTCTCCTCAAAGTTAGGCTTCACCCATGAGTTTTCCTGTCCATACTACCCTCAGTCCAATGGGTAGGTCGTGGCTGTCAATAAAGTCCTCAAAACCATGCTACAACGCATCATTAACAAACACAAGACCAACTGGAACCATATGTTTTTTTTCAGCTTTATGGGCCTATCGAATGGTAGTGAAAACGACCATTGGTTTTACACCATTCCTCGTTGTACATGGGATCGAAGCCACACCCCCTATCGAGTGAAAAATCCCCAACATTACGCACTGCCATAGAGCCCCGACCTGACATTGCTCCAATGGAGTAGCGCCTGTTGACCTTAGAGTCCCTTGATAAAGACCATCTCTCTTCATTACAGCACAATGAGGCAGCTAAAAAATGATCCAAAGCCATCTTTGACTACCATGTCAACCTTCGATCATTCAACGAAGGTGATCTTGCGTTAGCCTATGATATCGCCCACGCCAATCTCGGCCATGGGAAATTTGAATCATTATGGCGCAGCCCCTTCATCATCCAACATTGCCTCACTAAAGGAGCCTACAGCTTGGCCTCTCCAGACGGCTCCCCCCACAAAGAAACGTCAACGGGTTGTACTTAAAGAAGTTGTATGCCTAAGCGTAGCACCCCTACCTTAGGTTTCTCCTTATACACATTTGTAGTGTCTTTTAGTCTTCTTTTACATCATCCACCACTTATCATATATGATCTCTCACCCGTGTTGTTGACAGATGTATCATCCATCAGCCTACCACATTGGTTACGCTAACGGTGCCAACTATTGGACCCAGAATCTCGCTTCAGCTGCCTGGGCCCTCTATACCCCCTCACATGTGCTACTCCATTCCAGCGGCATATGCCTAGGTCCGACCACCAACAACCAAGCCGAATATGACGTCGTCATTGGTCTCCTTGCCGAGGCCAATCACTGCCACATTCATCACCTTAGCATTCTATTAGATTCCCATCTCGTTTTCCTGCAACTCAACAACGTGTATCATGTTCACAATCCTTGCCTCTTCCGCAAATACCTTCAAGTTAGACCCATATCTCACAACTTTGATTCTATCAAATTTACACATATTCCAAGGAATCTCAATCAAGTAGTAGATCACATGGCTAACCTAGTATTGGAATGGCATTTATCACATTAAAAACATTCATATACATAGCATGATATATCTGTCAAAGATAGCAATAAACATCACAACCATAAACAAAAAACATAGAGACAAGTATGATCATCAATATATCAACTATATATCAAAAAGGTCATAATTGTTTTACAAAAATATGTATACACATCTTCCTGTAGGCTCATAAGTCTCATCATCACTATGAATACAAAATTGGGTATCAAATAACCTATACAAAATCGGGCCCACAAACCCATACATATCATCTTGGCACTCACGGTGCCCCTAGAGATCCCCCCCTAGGTCCCATGTCAGTAGTAGGAACCCCACCAGTTGGGGGCACTCCAACTTCAGGAGGCATTTGACCCATCATAGTTGTCCCCGCCATAGTTTCCCTACGGATCAGCGCCCTCCACTCTATTGGTACTCCTACACACTGATCCAAAACCTCATCATCCTGGATGTGGGCTCATATGCCCTCTGGAACCCCCTATAGGACTCACTCGAACCTTCGACACAGATCCTCTAAAACTTTTGTCACATCCCCCTGTGGCTCTCTCTACAGTCCTAAACCGGCATCATCTCGTCGACGCCTCTGCCCAACCCTCTCCTCCGTTGGCTCCCGTCAAACCAGCTCCCAGACGACCTTAGCCTCCCGACCCCGGGGTCCAACATCTGCAAAAGAAACCCAGATATAGTGTCAACATCCATACACATTTATGATCAACGCTATCTACTAAAATAAAAAAAGACAGATAACACACATACCTCTCTGGTCCCAATCCTCCCCAGGAAGTAGCACCATGTCTGGATCATGTCTGTAATCCATACCAACATATGGAAACTGTAATATCACATGCGGAATTTGCCACCACACTCGAGCAATTGTGGTCATAAATTAATGGCCACCCTCCCCCCACCATAATGGGCCAAAAAAATCACCCACCGCATCAACCGAGGCTCTCGCCGCGATGTTGGTGCCAATAAAATCCGAGGGCACAAAAGGGGCACCCTCTCCAAGAACCACACCACCAAAACTGACCCAAAAGAAAAGTCACCAAAATCGGCACGCCGACACCGGTTTAGTTGGGACTCCATCCGGGTTTGCATTAGCACACCCCACGCAAACAAGTCACCATCCAAAACCTCCTCTACCACTCTCAGTTGCCCACGTGTGATCCACTAAGTGCCTAAGGATCTATAAATCCTCACCACCATGGTTGTTATGCACTTTGTCAACAGGTCATCCAGGGCCTCAATCCGCACCATTGAACCCAACATAGGGTTCGACCATGAACAATGTCTCCTTGCGATAGTCTCTACCCTATCCTCCCCTGGTAGATGGGGATCAATCGCCAATTCCCTCCCCTAGAATGGGAATCTGGTCAGAAAATATATGTCCTCTGTTGCAGAGAACGTAAATTGCTCACCTCGTACCACAAAGCACTGCAGGTCAGTGCTCCACATCTGAATCAGGAACTAAAGTAAGAACTCATGTGACCGTATCAACAGATAGTCGAAGAACTTCAGTAAATTGCATGCCGCCAAATGTCTACGCACTTATGGTTGCTCCCTCGCAACCTCTCTCAATCGATCCCAGTCTCGCTCTCGCCAGTGCACCAACATCGTCCCCAACTCTTTTGATCACCTGAATTCACCCAGAAACACCTAATCAACCACCTCGTACATCAAACATAATAATAACAAAAAAAATCATACATTCATAAGCCTGCACACAGTGCGCGGCTTTATCCAATACAGTCTCACATTTGTGCGTGATTGTTCGTCATACAGATCTGCACTCATGTGCAACTGTCACGCCCACATCCACGCATGAGTCTGCAACTGTCCATGAGACAGGCACACATCCTATGCACACCTGTCTTTCCGCCCCACGTGCCCATATGCGCGGTTGTAATCCCCACAACCGCACATTATGTGCGGGTTTCCCCATAACAACCACGCATTCACGAATGCACGACTATTTGTGCTAAACCCGCACATAATGTGCAGGAAATCAACTCATACTCACGCATCTATGTGCAGGTATTCGCCCATTTCCTTTGCACTATTGGGCACCTACCCTTACAACACCATGTACGGCCTTTCGTACAGTCCATAGCTAACATCCATCAAATTCACAAAATGCGAGACGATAAGACCACTAACCTGTCTCTCGTAACTGCCGGATTAGTAGCCCCATGCTCCCATAATCTTACAAATCACCTCACAGCTCTCTCGCCAGATCAGCAATAGTGTCGATGCAAATGAGGTGGCATTGTGGACCCACTATCCATATATAGGCTCTTTTCCCAACTTGCACATTCTGGTACAAGAACCCAGAGCCTATGTTTTCCAAACCGTTCTCGACCACAAGACCCTGATCCAACCATCTACACATTCATATTTCTCGGGTTATCATCTGCACTTCTCCCTGGAGACACCTTTTTTTTGCACGCCACGTTCAGGTATGCATGCTTACTTTCAATTTTATCAAATAGTTGTTATATGTTCTTTATCATCGGATATTGCTCACGTCGGGTATTTGGATTTTTATCTGCAGGTACTTGTTAAGAAATCTTACAGCCCCTCTAGGTATATGTTCAACACTGGCATGTAATTACTCACTCTGTAAACAACTGCATATCCCAGTCACACCCTCTAACATTTTCCTTTAGGGTCCCTACATCTGAATCTGCAGTACCTTTACCTGTGTCACATTTTGGTACTGTCAATCGATAGCACTCTCCCCCACATGAGTTGTCCCATTTGTAGTTCCCCTTGGAAACTTGACACTCATGTTGTTTTCACCACCTAGGATTGGGAGTCTCGAGAGTTTTTTGCAATTCCGAGAATGAACCCCATACTTCTTATTATCATATTGATAACCTTCCTAATGGACTCCCGGGTCATATCATCCTACACTTAGTTTTGTTGACTGCACCCCCCGCGGTTCCATTAGTCCTCCATCTCATCCACCATCACTTTTCCCATCTGCATATTGTCCTCCATCCATTTACCTAATACAGAAACCCACCCATGGGGCCCCCACCCTCCACCAGTTCTCTTTCACAAACTTGTGCCCTAAACAGGCCAAGCCATCTTTCACCGGGTCACCCATTTCTGTATATGTATACTCAACCCCAATTATTCTTTATTCATTTGGTAATTATATAAAGCCCTTGTTTCTAGCATATACATAGTTTTTTTAGTTGTCATCCCCGATGGCCTTCTTTTACCTAGAAAAACAACCCATGTCACCCTTGGTTGGAGCATCCACCCTTTTTTCATATAGACATCTTTGAAAAACCCTAAGTATCCCAAATCCATGTAACCACGATCTCTGAGTTTGCCCACTTTTTCAACCTCTAGCATAGTTTTACCCCATGTCTAGTTTTCCCCCTGACACTAGATCCAGTTTTATGGTTGTTGTCAATCATCCTTCAAAACCCCAACCAAGGGAAGTCCTGAGTCCCCTAGCGACTTTACTTCGTCCATGTTACCCGTCAGTACTTGACATCATCTATTACTCAGTGGATTTCAAGAAGCCCTTTGCTTCTTGACGTCGTGTCTCCCTTCCTGTCGACATCAACACAGTTTCCAGAAGGGCGATAGTATCTTGACTCTCGTTACCTTTTCAATGAGGAGTCTTGGACGTCACAAAGGGAGTCATCATTTCTTCCTGATTCCGTTGACCCCCATAACATTCCACTTCAACAAAATCTCATGTTAAAGTGGGTCTTACTATGCGACCGTTGTAGTTTTCCATACCAATCGAAGACCTCTGAATTTGATAAGCCATCAATGCCTACGAGTCATCAACACTTCTTACCCTCTTCCATTACTCGATTCAGAGTCAGATCACCATTCAGAACCGTCATATGTCGTTATCAACCGCCCCTGAGGGCGCTAAGGCTATCTACATCATCATACACCTTCAATTACAGTCCCACATTTTGGTTTCATGACATGAGCATAGGGCATGCCCGCCTCGTTTGTATACAGATTTTATTTTTTCTTCCTCGAGAAAGGTTTGGTTCCCACAGTTTTCCCTCCCCCTCCGACAGATCACTCTTGTAGTTCCTCTCTTCGCTCTTCCACACAATGGCACCATCAATAAAAGAAACATTGATGTATTTCGACTATACATATGCTCCTAACCTCACACATCAGGAGGCATCTTTTATCACCGAAAAATCATCCACAACATTACAAACAACGGTTGAAGAAAGACATCAATTCTGGCAACAATTAGTACACCTACAACATCAAAATCCATCAAAAAGGCATAAAAATATATACTATGTTCATAAATCAAAGTGCGCAAATTCACCAAAGGAAGCACCCGCACTGTGCGCAGAATGCACAAGCCAACACAACCTAATTGTGCATTGTGTGTAGAATGTGCAGGATGCAGGACTATCTACAAGAAAACCCGCGCACTTCTCATGAACGACGCATTTATGAATCTTGTCGACCTATCAACCACTTCCAGTCCGACCCCCACATGATTTGACACTCAGATGAGCGAAATCTAGCTTGGAGGTTGGTCAAGGGCTAGGAAGTGCCCTAAAAGGCCCCTTGTTCACATTATAAACCAGTTATATCTTGTCATGAATGGACACTATAAATATGTGCCATGGGTGTGTTGCAAGAATTCTTCTTGGAGAATCATCTTTTCTCTTTGAATCATTCAAGCACTATAGCAAGGGTCATTCCACTCACCTCTTGAGAGGATTGCCATTGTATTTCTTCACCATTGTTAATTGCCATTGTATAAAGAAAAGAGATCTCTATTAGGGAACTTAAGAGCCCTCCCAAGGAGGAAGAGGGGATTCATAAGTCCCTTCCTTTCTCTACGGTGCTAGCCTATCAATACATTGATCCATTAGGAGCTATATGATTGTCATTTTCGTTTTTCATGGTTCTAGTTCTTGCAAGTTTTTCTAACATTTGTTTCCTTTTATTTTTATTTCATTGTTTCATGTATGTTTGATTATCTAATCAACTCACAACCCTCTATCTTGTTTATCTTACTTAACTAGGCAATTAAGTGTTGTGTTTTTGTTCACCCATGTGACAAAACCAACACAACAGTAGTCTATGGATAACACAATGGTATGTCTCCTTGAATCCTTCAAGCACTATAGCAAGGGTCATTCCACTCATCTGTTGAGAGGATTGGCATTGTATTTCTTCACCATTATTACTTTCCATTGTATGAAGAAAAGAGCTCTCTATTAGGGAACTTAAGAGCCCTCCCAAGGGGGAAGATGGGATTCATAAGTCCCTGCTTTTCTCTACGGTGCTAGCCTATCAATATATTGATCCGTTGGGAGCTATATGATTGTCATTTTCATTTTTCATGGTTCTAGTTCTTGCAAGTTTTTCTAACATTTGTTTCCTTTTATTTTTATTTCCTTGTTTCATGTATGTTTGATTATCTAATCAACTCACAACCCTCTGTCTTGTTTAGCTGACTTAACTAGGCAAGTAAGTGTTGTGTTTTTTCTCACCCATGTGACAAAACCAACACAACAGTAGTCTATGGATAACACAATGGCATGTCTCCATATTTCATTTTGCCTCAGGGTCTAGGCTACAAATGGATAAAACATAGTGTTATTTGTTGGTTTTTCTTCATATGAGATATGATCGATATATTATTACAATGATGAGTGTTCCATATATATGGAACATAAGGTGACCATCCATGAAAGGATGCGTCCCTTGAATAATCAATAAATATTTATTATTATCATTTACTTATTATATACTATATTTAATAATCAATAATAATTATATTATTAATTATTATATTTAGAGAATGTCTTCTCGATGTTGTCCAAACATCAACACTCTCTCTCAACGAGGGAGACATTCTGCAACATGTCACTCTTGTATTTGAAGTATACAAACTTCACCCTAGACTCATGACACTTGTCTATCAGTCTTGGGAGACATCTCTCTCCCACCTGAAACGAGGAGAAAATCCTTCTGCGACTCTCCCTCTGAGCCAATTAATTCAGGCTCACTCTGGGTCTGCACGTAATAACATATAGCATCTTGAGTCTTTATCATTCCTTGTGAAATCGCTATGACTAGGACAAAGACTATACCAAGATCTTTCACCATAGGCACACAACTATGACTGAATGTCGGCTTGATGCTAACTGACACATGGAAATCACTTCAACCACCTC
The DNA here is from genome assembly GCA_032191745.1 of Picea mariana. Taxonomy (NCBI): domain Eukaryota; kingdom Viridiplantae; phylum Streptophyta; class Pinopsida; order Pinales; family Pinaceae; genus Picea; species Picea mariana. The sequence continues at coordinate 292,416 of JASDQU010100098.1, forward strand.
AATTCCATATTATTCCTTGTCATGCTCAAGGAAGGACTACGTCTGGGCCCATTTATCACAAGTGCGCCTTTGTGATAAATGTATCCTATCTCCCTTGGTCTACAGCCCAACGTAGGAGAAGTTTTGCCCAATGTTGAAACATCAACACTCCCTCTTAGCTAGGAAGGTATCTTTCCATAGTAGTACACAACTATTGTCCAGAGACACGCAGTCTCAACCAGCGGTACAAAACCACCATAGTAGTAAAAGATTTGTCACACATGACACTCCCATGTGGACTTCTAGAGGCTACTCCCTCTAGGAACACTTAGGGTTAACTCCCCATAGTGTAAGACATCAAGGGTCAACTCCCTTGACATGTCCTCATGTTCTCTCCACATGAGACGATGGGCTATAATCTCAATTGTACTTATTCCTTATCGAATAAGTGTTCCACTTATCCCTTCTCGAATAAGTGTCCTCACATATCAACTCAACTCAATTCACAGAGGAGTACAATCTGGAGAAAGTTTGTCACACATGGAACTCCATGTGGACTTCTAGAGGCTACACCCTCTAGAAACACTAGGGTCGTCATGGGACGTGTCCTCGTGTGCTCTCCACAAGGGGCGTTGGGTTATAATCCCAACCGCACTTATTGCTTCTCGAATAAGTGCCCAACTTATCCCTTCTCGGATAAGTGTCCTCACAGATCAACTCAACTCAATTCATAGAGGAGTACGATCTGGAGAAAGTTTGTCACACGTGGCACTCCATGTGGACTTCTACGGGCTACACCCTCTAGAAACACTAGGGTCAACTCCCATAGTGTGTGACGTCAAGGGTCAAATCCCTTGACATGTCCTCATGTGCTCTCCACATGGAACGTTGGGTTATAAGCCCAACCACACTTATCCCTTCTCGGATAAGTGTCATCACAGATCAACTCAACTTAGTCACACATGAGTACGATCTGGAGAATGTCTCAGGAAGCTGCAAACATCAACACTCCCTCTCAGCGAGAGAGGCATTCTCTGCCATGCCAAGTCTGTCATGGAAGTACTTGAACTTTGTCTTGATTTGGTAAGAACATCAGCAACCTGCTCATCTGTAGAAAGGTACCGCGCCAATACTTCCTTCCTCTGCACCATGTCTCAGATGTAATGGTACTTGATATCAATTATATGAGAGATATTCGATTTGTCATGAAACACCAGATTATCAGAGATCTTCACACAACTTTGGTTACCATAATGAATAACGGTGGAATCCAGCACATGTTCGAATAGATCTGCAAGGAGCTCGTGAAGCCACACTGCTTCACGGACTGTCATACTTAATGCAATGTACTCTGCTTCTGTTGTGCTCAACGCCACAAAAGTTTGTTTCCTACTACACCAAGAAACCATGGAAGATCCCAAAGTGAAGCAACACATGAAGGTGCTCTTTCTGTCCACTGCGCTCCCTGCCCAATCAAATTCAATATATTCCTGCCTTATTATATCAATACTGGAAGTATATCTTAGACCATGTCGAACTGTGCCTCGCAATTATCTCAACACATGTTTCACAACAATCTAGTGTGTCTATCTCAGCTGACTTATAAACTGCCTAAGTGCACTCACTGCATAGAAAATATTTGATCTGGTGTTAACCAAATACATCAATTATCCAATCAGATGTTTGTATAGAGTCGGATCAATTTTGTCAAAATCGGAAGAAGACACACTTAGTTTCTTTAGATTCATCATCATTGGTGTAGCCACAGGCCTGAAGTTCAGTATCTCAAACTTCTTCAATATCTCAACTGTGTAATTTCCCTGACTCAGGAAGATCTCATCAATTCTCTACCACACCGCTAGTCCCGAGAAGTAGTGCATCATACCAAGGTCCTTCATCTCAAACTTAGAGGCAAATGCATACTTGCATTCAACAATAAGGCTCTTTGCATCAGTGAGAAATAAATCATCAATGTAGAGGACCAAAATCAGGGACTCACCATTAACAATATTGTAGTACAGGATGGGATCGAAAACACTTTTGTTGAAGCCCAAAAATCATGAGGTGTCCATCGATCCTTACATACCAAGCTCGAGGTGGTTGATTGATTCCATACAAGGCCATCTTCAACCTACACACATGAGACTCCTTCTCATGTATCACGAAACCATATGGTTGCTCGATGTATACTTCTTCCTTAATCTCTCCAATGAGAAAGGTTGTCTTTACATCCATCTGATGTACTCTCTAACCCATGGATGTTGCATGGGAAATAAACATCCGGATAGAAGTGTATTGAGAAACAGGAGCAAATGTATCCTCATAATCTATTCCCTCCACCTGAGAGAAACCTCTAGCAACAAATCTCGTTTTGTGCCTCTCGATGCTCCCATCAATTGTGTGTTTGATCTTGTAGATCCATGTGGAAATCAGTACAAACTTCCCCTCAGGTCTCAGAACAATATCATACACGTCATTCTTAATGATGGATTGATACTCCTCCATCATGACATCTCTCCATACTGGATGACTAGTTGTCTCCTCATAACATGAAGGCTCAAAATGAATGATGTGGCTCATAGTTGTGGCATAGCATGGATATCTCTAAGATCTCTTGCTCTCTCGAAAGGTACCACGAGGAGCTGCATGTCTTTCTGCCTCCTGCAGAGTCTGACGAGACCATGTAGGTCTCTTCTGACCTACTATAATATCTTTGGGAACATCAACTGGAGGGGGAGAAGGAACCATCTCTTCTTGTTTCTCACTATCAATATCCATGTGGGATCCTCTAGATCTCCTGAAGGCTACCTCCTCCTCAAAGGTAACATCTCTGCTCATATCAATCTGTCTCTGACCAGGGATGTAGATCCGGTATGTCTTTGAAGACTCACTGTAGCCCACAAATGTACCCTTTCTGCCTAAAGGGTCTAGCTTGGTCCTTTTTCTCCTTGGGTACATGAATGTATACTGGACACGCAAATATATTGAAGTGTCCAACCTCAAGCTTCACTCATGAACTATGTCCATACTAGATATTTCGTGGTTCCCTCTTGGAACACATGTTTAAGAGCTATCGAGGTTCCCTCATGGAACCAATGTCTCACAACACATATCAAGGTTTCCTCGTGAAACCAATGTCTTGGTTCCTTCATCTGACCATTCTCACCAATTTCAACCAGATCCTGAAGGCTATCAAATGTGTATCAAATTTGCAGCTCTGGGCAAACAGCAACAATGTCGCGGGCACCTCATATGATCAATGTCATATATCCATCTCGAGTGCGCAATGGCTTTACATGCCTCCCACATCTTCAGTGTTCGTGGGACTCTTCAGTAGATGTCATTGTTATCCTCCAAGGTGTGATTCTTCCATCCATGTTGTCACATGGGCTAGCAACCCTGCTTTGACTAATGGAACCACCTAAACCGTGGTGACCTCCACTCAGATCACAAAGGCGTTGTAATCGTAATGTTGATCTCGTTCACCACCGGTAGCATATTTTACACAACCTGATCTGACAGTGAGATTTCCACTTGATACATATTTTGGTGCCATATAACAATAGTGGTGATCCAGCTGTAACAAATCATAGACATTCATGCTTGTTACCACTCTTTCTTCTCCATTGAAGATGAACTTGCTACCTACAGACCCATGTCAACATCACAAACTTCAAGAACCTGGTAGCTTCTTCCAACTCAGCATGTAGAACTAGCGGAGGCTTGCAATCTTAGCCAATATCTGCTCTCTTTCACTTCCATTGTTGAACCTGGAAGCCGAATCTCGAGAAGTATTGATCCGAAGAAACCCCATCTCCACTTTCATGTTCTCGCGTGGATTCAATGGATTTAACCGCGCAGGGGTCAATATATCAGTTAAATTATCTAGCCATTCCCCAAGCTTCGTATGAATATCTTATTGCCCAGAATAGTAGAGCTCAGTATGGGATCAAAATCGATGTGAAGCACATCAATTAGGGTTTGAAAACTGGAAATGTGGGTCCATTTCTTAGTAGATGGCTCGTACATTTCACCTCATGGATCAGTTTGATCACTGCACCCTCCGAACACATAAATTATTCCATGAACAGTGGCGGCAACAACCCCTCGCCTGGATATATCTCTGGATCATACACTTAGACATTGTTGTGCTTGAATCTGTCTGTTCGACCACCGATAACGTATAGTCTCCTTGATCCACAATGGCTTCTGCATCTTGATCCAGGTGTTGTAGCTAACACCGACCACTCTTCATCATTGAATGCACCAACTCCAAATCCTGGTGCCCCATCTTGCATTGGCATCTGTGTCCCAAAGATACCGGAGAGAGTGTCTAAATCCGTTGAATCCAATGAACTGGCCGTTGAACAAGAAGCAACTTTCTTACAGGATCCTTGGCCCTCCTGTGAGAGAGTTAGCCCAGTCCTGCTCTGATACCATGTTGGTTTTTCTTCATATGAGATATGATCGATATATTATTACAATGATGAGTGTTCCATATATATGGAACATAAGGTGACCATCCATGAAAGGATGTGTCCCTTGAATAATCAATAAATATTTATTATTATCATTTACTTATTATATACTATATTTAATAATCAATAATAATTATATTATTAATTATTATATTTAGAGAATGTCTTCCCAATGTTGTCCAAACATCAACACTATTGGCTATGATAGAATGAAATCCCAGATTGGTTGACTAACATGGATGGTCTTGGCTTCAACCTAGGCCAATTTTTAAGTTTCTAGGTATCCCCTTTACCTTTATAGTGTCGCCACTAGCCTTGTGGGAAGTAGTTCTCCGAGGATTGCCAGAAAGGTTGATGGGTGGATTACCAAGCCTATGACATTTGTAGCAAGATTTCAATTTTTTGTTAAGGTCCTCATTCCCACACATGTTTATCACTAATCTTGTTAGGTTCCCTCTACTACGAGCTTCAAAAGCTCCTCTGAGATTTTCCTTCAATTAGCGTTAAGGAGAAAAAATGATTCCATTGTGTCAACTAACACTTACATTGCAACCCCAAGGATTGGGGAGGTATGGATATGATTGGTTCCTTCCAACATGATCAAGCCTTGTGTGCAAAGTGGGTCATCAAGGAAGTGAAGGGCAATGAAATTTGAAAAGTGTTATTGTGAAACTACATTTCACTTAGGTTTTTGTTGGGTGAAAGAAACTAGAGTAATGTAAAATTCCAAACACTTTTGCTTACACCAATCAAGGTGAAAAACAAAGGGTCATTTAAAGTATATTAAAAGCATGGGATGTTGTCAAAACCTGCATCACCTATAAAAGAGACTCATTGTCAACGTACCTATCATTCAATGAGAATTCCATTTGGTGGTCACCTCTTGTATTGTTAAATGATGATCCATTAGTAGAAATTGCATGGTTTTCAACCAAAGCCCTTTTTAATAGGGGCATTGTTAAGGCAGGGGACCTTTTTTATGCTCAAGCTGGAGATGGGAAACATTGGGTTACATTGAAATCTACATTTAATATAGTTAAAATTGGCACATTGATTATTGAGTAGAATAAAGAGCTCATTGTTGATGATTTCTTCCTCAAAATCACCCTACAACACCCAACCAATCAATGGTGGGATTGGAGGTGGGATTGGAGGTGGAATTGCTCCAAAGTTTTTAAAAAGAATCAACTAGTTGATGAGTATCGTTGGTGGAATACCATGCCTATGTTGAATATTTTAGTAAATAAAGTGTGAGGTTAGCTTATACATACACTACTTGGCAATAAAGAGCTCATTGTTGATGATTTCTTCCTCAAAATCACCCTACAACACCCAACCAATCAATGGTGGGATTGGAGGTGGGATTGGAGGTGGAATTGCTCCAAAGTTTTTAAAAAGAATCAACTAGTTGATGAGTATCGTTGGTGGAATACCATGCCTATGTTGAATATTTTAGTAAATAAAGTGTGAGGTTAGCTTATACATACACTACTTGGCAATGCCATCTCCAAATTGTATCAAATCCCTACATCGAGCTAAAAAACAATTTTTTGTTTGATCTTTGGTTTTGGGAAACCTTTCTCTTAGTCGACACCTTTAGTATCTGGGAGTGACACAACCTAAATGCCCCTTTAGTCACAAGGAATAGATTGTGAAACATTTTTTTTGGTTCTACCATTTTATTATGTCAAATTGGGAATGGGCCTCAAAATCGTGATGTCAACTTCTCCCTATGTTCATCATTTGGAAACCTACCCTTAATGGTTATAAGCTCACATAGGTCATAGAATTTCATGCAACACTACAACTTGTTAGAATAGATATTTTGTTTTTATTTGGAAAACAAAAATAATCATGTTATTAAAACAATTCAAAATTGCTCCATGTTTACCTAGTTTGATGGCTCACTGATATGCGCAAACCTCCACTCATAGATCCAGGGGAAATTTGGTAAGGTGGAACTTGTGTTGGGGCATCTTCAGAGACTTTTGGAAAAGTGAGGGTGGCTCCTTGCATTATTAGTCAAATCCCTCCAGAGAATGTCTCCCCCTAGTTCGATCCATGACCACAGTTGTGGAAACTGACCATGCCATAGTATGCATTGCTTTGTTCATGAACGCAGAGAGCATTATAGTCACGAGCAGTACAGTGGTCCATTGACCCCTTAACCCAACAATGACAAGTTATCTTTGTTAGAATATAGAAGATTGTGTGCTCGTTTTACCATTGACGATACCCTCGTCCCCCAACCATAGGCCGAAGCCACCCTCCGAGCACCTTAACCTTGATTGAGAATTACTCCGGAAGCAAACCCTAGGCTAGATAGCCAAACAAGGTGTAGCACATCTTCCTTCAAGGATAGTGCACCAACAATAGTTGATCAGATAGTCCAAACCCTAGCCAAGAGATAGTCCAACCCAACACTGAAAACTGGTTGCTGCAGCAGTTGCAACTGCAGCTCTCCTCCACACGTGCGCACCAAACTGGGAACTGCAGTGCGCACTAGTGGTTGCTCTGGAATTCTGAGATGTGTCAAATGAGCACTGCCACCCTGTATTTATAGTGGTTCTGCCAGATTTGTTGGGGCCGACTTCTCCTTCTGGGTATATGTCTGTTCAGTATATTATTATTAATTTTGGCCGACTTCTTCTCTTGGAGGCTAATAACCTAATATAAATTTATCTTCTTGAGCCGACAAGACTTCTAGGGTTATTAGCCAACTCATTAAGGTTTTTCTCTTGCTTTTCAGAGTCTTTTATTCTGGTCAGGTTCACACGTGGAGGTAAATACCTCCCGCAGCTACCATAATATTAACACTCCCTCCTAGCTAGGGAGGTATTCTAGGTAATGGTCTTGAGCACAAAAACATACCATTTATGCAGTAGCATCAACATAGTCGTTTAGACTATCTCATGACTAGATCACGAGCATCACCATCACCATCAACTGCATCATCTCTCGAAACCATACTTCATCTAAGTAATCAGACATGATGTTGGATCAGTCACTCACACCATAGAGTGATACAAGAGTCATTCTTATAATGCTCTGAACTATTTTCCGTCTGGAAAATCTATGTTCATCATTTGTCTGAATGATGATTATCTCCAATAAATTGTTGATAGTCTTCAAGGCAATTAGAACAAGAATAGAACACAACTGTGTCTATCCATAGTAGTACATAAATACAATCCAGTGGTACATGACCACACCAAGTAACACACAAGTACTTTATCAGCAACGTATAATTACGAACAGTGGAACATATCCACCATAGTAGTGTTCATCTACTGTCATACAGTCTTCATAACAAACATCTGATAGCAACCTGCATAGAAATAATGTTATGATATAAATTGAATCATCTGGGCCAATCTTTCACTCACATCTGTGAGCTCTGAAAGAATATCTACCTCACGAACAGTGGAACATATCCACCACAGTAGTTTACATCTACTGTCATACAGTCTTCATAACAAACATCTGATAGCAACCTGCACAGAAACAATGTTATGATATAAACTGAATCATTTGGGCCAATCCTTCACTCACATCTGTGAGCTCTGAAGGAATATCTACCTCAGAGTAGAATAATGAGATATCTGGACTATTCTTCTCAAGTAAGGAAGAATAATTGTCCTATCTTCTGAACCTGGACCATTCCTCACCCTGGGCCATTCTTCCTACACTAATCAAAGTGCACCCTAGAGAGAATGTATAACCCTAAGGAATGTTGATCCTAGACCATTCCCCACCCTGGGCCATTCCTCCTACACTAATCAAAGTGCACCCTGGAGAGAATGTATAAACCCTAAGAAATGTTTGTCCCTGATTGTTGAGCTTGGACCATTCCCCACCCTGGGCCATTCCTCCTACATTAATCAAAGTGCACCTTGGAGAGAATGTATAAACCCTAAGGAATGACTGTCCGGACCATTTCCTCTATTAACCACAAGAGGAAAAGACTGTCCTGCATCAAACTCCAAAACGGACCATTCCTCATGTTAACCACAATGAGAAATCGTTGTTCGGCGAGGCAAGCCAGTCTTCTTGAGTAACCCTCAAGAAGAGAGACTGCCCTAAACCACTCTCCATGTTAACCACAATGGGAAGTCGTTGTCTATGATACATCAGCAATCAGACTACTTCCCATGTTAACCACAATGGGAAGTCACTGTCCGTCAAAAATCTCAATCCACTTTCCAAACAGGAAAGCATCTGTCCAAGATGGACTATTTTTCAATGAATGTCTTCAATAATATTTTCAGTGCTCCCTCCCAACCTGGGAGTCATTTCTTCCTTTTTCAATAAGGAAGTTGTTTCCACGAGCTCCAACTTGAGTACGCAAACTCCTTCATTTTGGATAGAATCTTTACCAAAATGTCTGCTTATCTGCTCATCTGCGGAGATATGTATTGGAAAAACCATTTTCTTCTTTTTGGACTTCATCATGGATAATGTAATGCTTGATTTCAAATGTACTTTAGTCTGGAACACTGTGAAGGCTTCATGTAGATCTGAACAATAGAGTATATCATAGTTGGAAAACTGGAACATATCCATGTGGCACTTCTTTTGTCATCGTGAGATCTGATCTACTGAGTAGTCATCTTGATGTTATAGGAAATCTTCACCACGCTTCTGTTGTGCACTGGAGGTTCTTCCACCAAGTTATCTTCTTCTATCTGCATACAAGGGTCTCTTTCTGGTATGCCTCAAAGTCTTGAGATTGCTCTTCATACATTCTTTATTCAATTTCTCTGGAGAACATTTCTTTGTATTCATCTTGATGTAGAACTCCAACTCATGGATGTTGCGGATGATATAATGACTCATGTAGAGATAAGTCTGGTTTGTTGGAACAAGTAATCATCATAGTCTTCTCCCTTCATCTCGGAGAACCTCTAGTTCTGGGTCTCGCAATGCTTTTATTCATAAGTCTTCCATACATTGTTCTTTATTACGACTTTCAGTTCTTCTGCTTGATTGTTTTTAGTGAGTTCATATCAGGCTGGTAATCTTATTATTCTTGATACAATGATTGGTTGTTCTGGTTTCTCTTTCTTTCTTGGAATCCTCATGTTCTTCTTCATGTTTTTCTTTAGCTCTTGGGTCCATGGAGTTTCTTATAGATTCCATGCCCTATAGATTCCACTTCTTCCTTTCATCATAGGATCACGGATCTGGATGGACAACCAGGGATACTTTAAGGCTTCTCTTCGAGGAGAACTTCTTGAATTGAGCACATACTGTCTTTCATGGTTACTACCATGGATATATACTTCATCATTTTCAATGGATCATAGGATTAGCTCCCTCCTAACCCTTGCTTCATGTAAGAGTGCATATAATCGGCTCCCTCCGTCTAATAGAGTCCACGCTTCCATCTGCATCCTTATTGTCTTCTGCAATATATAATTGGCTCTCTTGTCTAACAGAATCCATGCTTTCGTCTTGTTGTCTTCTACAAAACGTCCTAAGTCTTTTTCCAATTTCCTCTCGATTGTTGACTTCTTTCTGTCTTTGCTTCTTTTAAGTCTCTTCATGATTGATTCGGCTTATCTTGCAATAGCTTCCACATGATTTGTATTTCATTCTTTCATGTGTATTATCTAATGATATCCATTTTCATCTTGTTTGTTCTTCCATAGGTATAGTTCTTCTTGGAACACATTATCTTCCAAGAGATAGATATACAAGATATGTACAAAGACGATGCAAACAAGATATGTACAAGAAATAAGAAGAGTGTTGTTACCTTTTAGAAGAAGAAGTCTCTTCCATCCTGCTTAGTCTTCTTTGTAGGTTCCTTTTCTTTGGCAATTGATGTTTCGTGTTTCTCCTTCCTTTTCTTTAGCTCGGGACAATGATTCTTGTAGTGACCATACTTTCGACAGTTGAAGCATTGTACTTCTAAAATGTCTTTCTCTTGATTTGGCTTCCTCCTTGAACCAAACTTCCTTTTGTTCTTGAAGTTCTTGAATCTTGTTGTGAAGGCTTGATCGTCATACTTCTTTTGGGGTTTCTCTTTTGCATTGATCATTGATTCTTCTTGAGCATAGCAAATCCAAAGTTCTTCAAATGTCAGATACTCCTTCCTTGTGTTCATGCTTGCGGCAAATGCATCCCACGTCTTGGGAAGACCATTGAGTACTATGTTCACCAAATTTTTTTCCGAAATGGTCTCTCCAATAGCTTGTAGTTGATCTCTTAACTAAGAGATCCTTACAAAGTATGATGTTATGTTGTCATCATCATTCATCTTCATGTCACGAAGCTCATTCTTCAGACTCATAACTTGTCCAATGTTTCTGACAGAGAA
>JASDQU010100098.1:307436-333710 GCA_032191745.1 Picea mariana
TTAAAGGTGGATTTATCCACCCAGTATGAGAGGTCGGCCCTGCCAGAATGGTGTCTCTTCACACGTGCCAGATTAGTATAAATAAGAGGCTAGCGCCTCACTTCTAACATACACTTCACTTGCTCATGATCTTATGAGGCAAGTTGACATTTCAAGTTGGTGAGAGGAGAATAAGAGTGGCGCATCTCTTGGAGGAGGATTTTCTGTATTGGTTGAGCTATCTCTTGAACATTTGTATAAGCTTTTATGATAAGGAAGTTTTGCTGGGTTTTCTTCCCCTAGAGGGTTTCCCRGGATAAATGTTGTGTCTATTGTGGATGTGTATTTCTCAGTGATCTTGTGGTTATTATGCTCTTGTCTTTATGAAATGCAAAGAACTATAATGATAGCATAAACATTAACACCATGGAGCTTATAGACATGCTTAAAGAATAAATCATTGACCTAAGAAATCATTAACTTGGTAGTAAAAAGGAGTAAAATGAGCATAATTGGTTAAATGATCGACTACCGCAACGATAACATCCTTACCTAGAAAGATCGGTAGAGTTGTGATCAAGTACATATATACGTCTTCCCACTTCTAATTAGGGATGTCATTACATTGGAGAACAATGGGGTAACATATCGTTTCCACCTTAATGTGATGGCAAGTATCAAGTTCTGCGACAAGCTACTCAATATCAAACTTCATTCTTTGCCAATAAAAGTGGGAGGATATATTATTGTAAGTTTTGTGAAAACCCACATGAGCAAAAGAGGGAGATGGGTGCCCAAATTAAAAACCGTGTTGTATAAGAGAACATCCACATGGTAAATAACTTCGATTCTTAAAGAGAATGACACCTTTCTTAATAATCGAAGGTCGACGCGTATTGTCATCAATAATGTCTTGTTGCAGTTGAATTATAGTAATATATGCGATGAGTCATTGTGCCAAAGTCGAATCACTAATTGATACAGAGTTGAAGGTGGGTGGTTTATCATAATAAAATAAAGTATCAACAACAACATTCACTTTCCTCTTTTTACAGATGATCTCAAAGTCATAGGCTTGAAGGCAATCTATCCACTTTTGTTGCTCCTTTGTTAGAGTGCCTTGCATCGATAAGTGCTTCAAGCTAAGATACTCAATTTTAACAAAGAACTTACTACTAAGTAGGAATTGATGTCACTTGGTAATTTTATGAACTATGGCCACAATTTTAACAAAAAACTTACTACCAAGTAGGAATTGATGTCACTTGGTAATTTTATGAACTATGGCCAACATTCTTTGTTGTACATGGGCATACATCGTTCTTATCATTCAACTTCTTGCTTTCAAAGTCAACGGGTCTATCACTCTATGGAAGCACCACACCAAGCCTAAACCCAAAAAATCACACTCGGTGAAGGGTTGCATGAAATCAAGAGTAGCAAGCATTGTCATCGAAGCAAGGGCTTCCCTTAACATAGTGAAAAGCGAGTTGTGCATCAATTGATCTATGAAAGACACCCTTATTTGTTAAATCAGTAAATGGAAGAGCAATTGAAAAGCAAATCATGCAAATCTACGGGCTGAGTTGCCCTCCATCCACATATTCCCAATGAATGGCAAGACACAACATCGTTATCAACGCAACATTTTCCTCCTTATTGCATTTTTATTGTATACATCCATCAAATTCATAATATTTGACTCTAGACATGGTTTAATTTTAAAGTTTTTTCCTAATTTGAACATTTTTCCCTTTATTTTTTAAGAAGATATTATGTATGGTTTCTACTTGAGAGAGAGAGAGGGAGGTTATATATATATATATATATATATATATATATATAGCCCCAAGGGTTAGCTCAATTGGTTGAACCATCCATCCAAGGCATGTTATCAATAGGGAGGCCATAGGTAACAAGCTCAAATCCAAGTGAGTCCATCGAAGTTGCTAGTGGCTATTGTCGTTGGTAGTGGAGACACCCTCCATCAGAATATTCCAAAGAAGGGGGGGAAATCTTTTAAGGTTTCCCTTGGGAACGTATTAAATAAATAAATAAAAATCCTTGCTAAGCCCAAAAAGCCTCAAAGTTTCTTTCAAGTTGTAGGCTTTACCATTCTTGAATAACTTGAATCATTGTAGGATCATTATGACACTCGCTACAAAGATACTATGTCCAAGATATTACAAGGAAGTCTAGACAAATTCACACTTGGATTCTTCTATATAGAGCTTCTACTATGCTAAAGTGGCTAGTACAAAATCCAAATGCTCCACATGCTCCATGAATGTCCTACTATATATGAGGATATCATCATAGAAAACTAGGAAAAACTTGCGTAGATACCAAACACTTAGTCCATTAAAGCCTAAAACGTAGTAGAAGCATTACATAGGTTGAACAACATCACTCAAAATTAGTAGTGGCCCTAATGAGTCATGGATGTAGTGTTCCCTTTGTCTTGTAATTGTATAGGTATCTAGGAATAGCCAAAAAAGGAGGTCAAACTTCTATGATCCAGGGCTATGTTCCTTCATGTTTCACCAAGAAAGTAATGATCCAAGGTTATGATCCTTCAATTTCACAAAAGGTTGTTGTTCTTTTGGAACCCATACGAGATGGGAAGTTTAAGATGAAGAGAGAATAGCTTGGTTTGATTGTGTAAAACCAAGTTGGTTTGCTTTTGTTCTCCTTGCATGTTCACCATCTAGATGCTAAGATGAAGAGCGAGTAGCTTGTTTTGATTGTGCAAAACAAAGTTGCTTTACCTTTGTTCTCCTTGCATGTTCAACATCTAGATGCTAAGTTGCAGATTGCTTGTTTAATTGCTTGGAGAGAGACACGCCTTTGTGAGCAATGATTGCTTGGATGATGAGGTGTATAAAGTTGTATCTGTGGGAGTGACTCCCATGGATGCTTGCATAATAGGTATGATGTTGATGGCATGAAGGAGTTTTCTTCCAGCTTTGTGGAGGCACATAATTAACAAGTTGCAGCTTCAAAGGGAGTTGATTGATGTTATAGAAAACAACTTTTCTCGTAAATAGGGAGTGTTACTTTTTGGGGTTGCTCCAAAAGTGTTTTCACCTAGCTAAGAGAGCAATAGGTCTCCTATTCTCTTGGTAATGATTGATGGAAATATGGATGGCTCAGTTTGAGTGGATGTTTGACCTTGGATAAAGTAATAGCATAACACACTTACCAAGGAGGTTGTTATCCTATCTAGCATGATGACTAACCCACTAGATGCACACAATAGGGGAGTTAGACACTTGATTAGGAGAGGTACCTACCTAAGAGGATGAGCATTAGGCACTTGAAGGAGGGCACTTAGCCCTAAGAGCATGGGACCATGTGACATATACTTTGGAGGTTGGATACCTAACTCGAGGTACCTACCTAGGAGGATGAACATTAGGCGCTTCAAGGAGGGCACTTAGCCCTAAGAGTATGGGACCATGTGGCATGCACTTTGGAGGTTGGATACCTAACTTGAGGACACTTGGGTTGAGGAGCATGCTTCATTAAGGTTGGTTGTGGACCCAAACACATATGTTGAGGAGGAGCACTGGAGCAAGTAACTACCTTGGCACACATGTTGAGAAGCATTGGGCACAACTGTACATGTGGTACATGGTTAGAGGAGCACCTTGCATGGGGACACTTAAAACACACACCATCCTGGAAAAGAGAGATTTGAGCTAATAACTTGTTGGATAGCACACCAACTTAGAGGAGAGGCATTGGGCCCAAGGGGCATCATGCTTGGAGGTTGCACCATGTTGGGGTTGGGTAAAATTATAGTGTGACACTTGTCATCCTTGTATTGTAGAGCGCTCCATGTGGGATTTCCTTATTGACTTAGGTCTAGGGTTACTTTTGTGGACCTAGTGCATGTTTTATCTTCACCTCCCTCACTTATCCTATGTAAAGGAAGGAAAGTCTTTGTCGTTACTCACTACTATTGTACTCGTTATTCTATCTTTATAATTGCCTTGGAGAAGTCTTGTAGGGAGCAAAAGCTAGGTATTGTGTTGTAAACCCTAGAGGAGACATGAAAATGAATGCTAGTGCTTGAGGATGTTCTTGGAGTCCTTACTTGTGTGATGCAAGAGGACATTAGGGCTTGCGCTTACCCTAGAGTAGAACATAAGAGGAGCTAAAAACTTGGATGTAAGCCTTGCTTATTCTTTGTATTGTCATGGAGAAGTCTTGGCTCTTATGTTGATGCAAGAGAGGTAATACTAGGGTTTGTGATAAAAATCCTAGGGGAGACATGGTAAAGATGAATAGTGCTTTGGATGATATCATGGCCTTGTTCTTGTCTGATGCATAGAGGCTAGGAAAAGATCTTGGAGTGTTAGATGAGTAGAATCTTGAGCTTGATGTGAAACATTGATTGAAAGAAGACATGCGTATTGTACACTTGATCTTCCATGGAGATCTTGGTGCTTCTGTTGATGCAAGACTTGAAAACCAAGGGTTTCAAGACTCCAACCCTAAGATGGACATGAAGACTTGGAGACTAGCACTAGAATTGTCTTGTAAGCTTTGAATGTGTGTGATGCAAGTTGGCTAGGGTTTGAAAAATGTAAGGAAGACAATTGCACTATGTGGAGACCTAGAGCATGGTGAGATGCTTTGTTTAGAGGACTTAGAACTTAATATGATTTCAAGCTTAATGGAGCTTGGTGAAATGCCTTACTTGAGCAAGTAGTTGTCATGTGATGTCATGATGTACTTGGAGGTACACTTGTGTGATGCAAGTCACAGAGCACCCAACTTTAGGTAGGAGGGATTACTAGCTTAGGGAAGTTCGAGGTTAAGGTTTGACAATTGGTGTGATGTTGGCTTGTTATGGTTACTCTAACTAGGCTTGGAGAGCACAATGAAGTAGTCCTAACTTGTAATAAGCTAGCAAAATGTACATACTAGCTTATCACAAGTTATTGGTGTGTATTTATACTTCAATCTTATGTTAATAAGAAGTGTAGATTGTTGTCCTAAATGTTTGTGCTTGCAAATTTGATTTACAACTTATTTCTCATGATTATTTGAATAATTAGTAGCACTAGTTTATCTTGTTGATTTGATATAATAACCGAGAAATTTACTTGGGTGAATTGACAAGTGAAGAAAAGATAACAAGGCAGACTTGTAGCTGGTACATATTTATTGTAATAAGATTAAATTCGAATCCGGTTTGTACTTAGTGTAGTATACCTAGGGAGGTACCCAATGGGAATGTGGTTATGTATTATTAATGGAAGTCGTTTAATATATGAGAATGTGGTCATTCAATGTAAGGTAGACTAGGTCCACTATATTAATAAAGGCTCACTATGGCAGTTAGATGTAATAAATGTGAGAAGGCTCTCTAGAAGGTTCCTAGGAGATAGAGAGAGCTATATAAAGAAGTGTAAGCAATATAATAAAACTGAGTGAAGAATATTGTGAATGTATCAAGCATTGTTTGAGGAGTGTTATCATCCCTTAAGGATTAATATATGGTGTTACCCTACACCAAGGGTTTTCTCTAGTTCTTGTGTTCAGTATTTGGTGAATGCTTTGAATTATTCTTGTTGATATTGTGGGTTTATTTTGAGATTTATTTTCATATCTATTCAAGTACTTAACACTTAGGGATGTGATTTGGTGTTTCTTTCCTCGAGGTGCCTAGTTGATTGGTTGATGGAGAGATGATTTATATGTTGTTGTAATTGATAAATCAAATTCAGCCCTAAGGTTAAATGTCATTAGGAAACAAATTCAAGAAACCCCAAGTAAGTAGGGTTGAAATCTAAGTTGCAAATGAGCTCTAAAAATTCCTAGGAAGCAATCAACTCTTCAAATTTTAACAAGCGCGACCAATAAGTTCAAAGGGGTGTCACTGCTTATTCCCCAAGGGTTCATGTCCTCTTCTTCCTCCTCAAAATTTGGAGTGAGGTATTTGCCTCTATGTCCATGGTCCTTTTACATTGGGCTCACATGTCTTAAATCATTTCTCCTACAAATTTCATAAGGCTCTATTGAATTTTCTAGATCTACCTTAGTCACATAATGTGATATGCCCCCCATCATTTTCCTTGTAACCATGCAACAAGAACAAAAATCCACTGACACTCTGATACCGACTTGTACAGAAAATGGAACTATTATTGCAATTATTGATGTAATGGAAACAAGAAAACTAAGAGCAATAAAAATAAAGAGACAAAGACAAAGAAAATGGTGTAGGGCACCAACACCCAAAAGGGTGAATTGCACCTTCAAATCCGAGTCACAACGAAAGATTTCCCCCAAAAAAAAATTAGTTGATTGTTATAAAATAATAAAAAGTTACACATGAAAGAGAGGGCCCATATTTATATTTACAAGGCAAAAACCCTTGCCAAACACTAAGTCACAAATAAAAGTGACAATACCCTTGTCATATAATGCAATACTTTAAAAATTAAAATGCAATACTTTAAAGGCATAGGCTTAAAACATTGGTAATATAAAATGATGAGTTACACATGAAAGAAAGAGCCCCTATTTATATTGACGAAGCAAAAACCCTTACCTAAAACTCAGTCACTAATAAAAATGACAAGACCCTTTTTATATAAAAGTGATCAAACAAAAAATAAAACACGATACTATAAAGGCCTAGGCTAAGAACATTATTTAAGAATCTTTTTTCCTAGAGTGCATTGATACCATGCCCTATAGGATTCCTTTAATTTTTACAATGCCCTTTGCAACATGTGTACCAAGTGCTCATTGCATGGTTATACATAACATTGACGTTCATCTATCTAAATCACCTCCTCGAACCGACCATTTAGGAATGTTGTCTTCGCATCTAGTTAATGCACACAAAAGTCTGGCGTTGTTGCAATTTGTAACAATACTCTAATTGACATCATTTGACAATCATTGAGAATGTGCCAAGATAATCTACACCCTAACCATTGGTCCGCACTTTTTCCACCAACCAAGATTTGGGGCAATCCACCAATATATCTAGTTTATCAATTTCCTTAAACACCCACTTACATACTTTCTTTCTAGGTGGACGATACAAGTGTCTCAATCTAATTTCTCATTAGTGATTCAAATTTAGCATACATTACATGCCTCAAAACCAATGCCCTCTTATTTCCAAGTGCCATTTTATTTGTATTTAGAATCTTCAACATAAAATGCATGTGATTTAAATGCCTTGTGTGTGAGCTTTCAATCCTTGTTGATCTTGTAAGTGGTGGTCATGCTTGTCCACTTGCTTCCTCTAAAGTTTGGTGACTTTCTCCACTAGGTTCACCTCCTTTCAACGGTTATTGCAACGCTAATTCTTGTCTTCCTATGGTTATTGGAAGGCTACTTGTCTTGCAACAATTGGTGAGCTATTTGAAATTGGTGCTTCATTTGCAGCTTCTTTTGACCCAAAGCCCAAAGCTTCCATTTATGCATGCTTAGTTTCCCCACTATTAACTACCATTGACTTAGTGTTCATCAAAGATGATGTGTCAACTTATTAAGACCTCATGCTTTATGGTACCAGATAGCCTTTATGCTTTTGAATTTAAATTGAAATTCAACATCATGCACTTTGTCCTCTTTATTCAACATCTTACACTCCTCATCCGATACATGTGGATATTTTGAACAATTGAAAAACCTTCAATTCTCAACATCTGGTTTTACTCCAATGCCATGCTTCATAGGGCATCTTCTTATGCAATGCATTGGTGAGTAAGGAATGGTGTACTACTTATCCTTTCACGTGCACAAAACATCTTAAAACACTTTGGTGGTGTATTCACCTTTGTCACATCTAGTCTCTTGAAAGGCTTCATGTGTTGCTTTTTCACATAAGTTTGAATGTTTTAGAGACTTCCAAGTCATTTTATTTATTCTTAAGAACGTGATCATCAATAAAGGTGGTAAAATACTTTGCTCTACCATGTGACAGTTTGCATTGGAGCACAACTTTTTGAGTGTATCTAATATGTTTTGCTCAATTGCTCTTGTTGCCCCCTTCCTTGAGAAAGGAAGTCTATATTGCTTGCCCCACACACCCCTCACAAATGCCCAACTTAACTGAGAAATTCAAGTTCAAGGCTTCAAAAAGTTGATCCTAACTTGACATTTTCAAGCATTGTGCACGTGCATTACAATATGGCTTTAGAGACTCCAACGTATGTGGCTCATAATGTTGCTTCCAACACATCTACATAAAACTTATACAACTTACATTCCTTTATACCTTTGTTAATAATCTTACCTTTGTAAATAATCCCACCTCCATTATCTTTGGGAGTTCATTCATTGATATTAAAATTTTAATAACAATCCAACATATTCTTTTTTATTGCCAATACGTTCTTCCCCAAGCTGGGTTCATGTAAGACATAAGAATCTCTTAATATGCACCATCAGGGGTCTTTAACAACACAATAACCTCTTCTACTATTTCATGTTTCAGTGACATTACCAAGGATAACATGTCTACATTTGGGAATTCCATTTTATTTAATGAACTAAGTCCTTTCAAATGTCATATGCTAAGTGCACCTAGGTCCAAGCACCAATGTATTGAAGAGCTTAAATCTGAAAGTATTGTCGCTAAAAAGAGCTTTTCTTGGTTATGGTTATGATGTGTAGTTATTATAGCTTCTACCTTCTACCTATTCACTTCAATAATTAGTGTAATCTTTCTTGTAATGCCCTTCAACAAACTAAAAACACGCATCCTTCTTCCTTTTCTCCCTTTTGTCCTAATTATTCTTGAATGAATTTGATTTTTGCTTTGTTGACAAGTATGGGTTTCTATTTTCTTTGCTTTATCCTTGATTCTTGTTGAAAACAGAACTGTGGATAAAATCTTGTATCTTTCCTTCTCATTTTATATTGTAGTAATATTGGGATTACCTTCTATAAAATTAAACCAAGGTCCCAATGCTACAATTAATGCTTCACAAAATATGTGTAAGGTCGCAAGAATTTTCATTGCAACACACATCTGAAACATCTAATCTGCATGCTGCTTTTGCTCCTTAAATGGACTTAAATTGGTTTTGTCGGCTCCCATGCTCTGTGTTTCATGCATCTTCATCTGGAAAAAGCTTCCTTTGTAGGTATAATCTGGTATTTACATGTGATTTGCACAACTTGCATACAAAATCACATTATCATTCAAATTTAAAATTATGGAAGCAAGAGCTTTACCCACTCTAGCCTCCCAGTTGTTGATTCCATCTTTGTCCTAGGCCAGCTTCTTATCCTTCCCTTCCACAATTCCAAGAAAGTCTTTGTCCAAAAATCTTTGAATTCTGAATTTCGAAAGGTGAAACCCAGTACCATCAAATCATTCCACAAACCTCTCAGATTCTGCTGCAATAAACATCACCGTGTTTTTGCATTTCAAACTCTTCAAAGCATGTTTACCTTGATTCTCTAATTACTTTACTAGACCAAGGCTTTATCTCTGGATACTATGTTTAAAAAGACAAAAACCAGATATTCACCTGTTTTTGCATTTCAAACTCTTAGAAGCATGTTTAACTTGATTCTCTAATTACTTTACTAAACTAAGCCTTTAGCTTTGATACTATGTTTAAAAAGAAAAAGAAAAAAACAGATATTCAATTTATAAACCAACAATATATCGCTCTGGAAAAACCTCTGAACAAAAAGCATAGCAAAATAGAAAATAAGGTATGAACAGCAGAGATCAAATGAGACAAACAATTTCATTTCCATTTTTCTGCAATATAAGAGACGAATTACATACAGGAAATCCTGAGATCTAGTTTTACAAGTCATTTTATTTTCAAGCGTATTCAACTGATTAATCAGGCTATTCATATTCCTATCCAGCTCACATTCCAATGTAAATTAATTTGGCTTCCTCTTTCTAATATATCCTAAATGTAACTAATCATTTCTATCTTGTACTCCTTTGGTTGGACTTGCAACTCAAATTATCATGCTAGCCACGAAATCATGTATTCTTGGTGGACCTTTCATCTCCGATATTGCTTGCCATTTGCTGATTTCAAAATACATTACATTTATGTTTATGGACTTATAACTGTTCTAAACTCCGTACTAAAATGTCAATCCACAAATATCATGGGCATGAATCCACTACATAGCGTGCTTTTTTTTCGAACGAAATTATTACTCACTATCAGAGTGATGATAATATGCAAGGAGGAGAAATACAACATCTGTTAAAGTACACTTCAAAAACCTCTCTCAACCATTTTCGACGTGGCAGTGTTAAGGCACCAGTACCACTCAAATACCAACATATTTGACGAGCTTTCCCATAAACATTGTCTTGCAATAACCATGAGATCCTGTTATTTGCCATGAATAAAATTTGGTTAGGTTCAGACTACCATGGCTGGGTTTGTATCCCTGATTCTGATGTGCAAGGAGATTCACAAATCAGCCTTCCCATCCATATTAACTGAAAGCTATCCTAGGTACAGTGGATATCAAGGTTTGTCCCCCATTTTCAGTTCTTATGCATACTCTGCAATTGATCAAATATTGCTTAAAAAGATTGGGATTTTGAAATGTTTGACATGTCAGTGAAACACTGCTTCCAAATTCTGCTAGCTGGTGGCAATCCAACCTTCGTTCATCATATGTTTCAGTTAACTTTACTGGTTTCTGGCTGAAAAAACTTTGATTACATGCTATATGCACTTCCAGTTCCATAATTAGCTCTATTGTTATCCTGCTTCTGTATGTCAAAGCCTGTTCTCCGTAACCAAATTCAATGCTGATGTCATCTACACAGGTTACCAATGCCCATATCCTGCATTGCAAGACACTGAAAAGTACGAGGGTCCTGCTGGCCTACCAAAACATGGTGATCAATGCTAAAAGCATAGATGATTTCGGGGCTAAATTTCCCCAATGGGCTAATTTTCCATGGTTTTTCCCAAAAACAGATTTGCCAATTTCCATTTTTTCTAAAATTAATTTGCCCAAATTCCATAGAATATAATTATTTTACCTTAAAAATCGCAAAAAACTTATAGAAACTATAAAAAATCCTTAGAAATTTGAATATTTTTACAAAATTATCACCAAACATTTTACATTTTGCATATTAAGGACTAGTAAGATTAGCCCATGTTTCTACATTTTAATATAAATTTCCATCCTTAAAATTATCCCTGGCTAAAAGGTTCATTTTATAGATATGCTCAGATCTGTGGCACTTGATCAACCATGCATAGCAAGGCCTGCAACAAATCTGACCTCTCTCTTAATCCAAATGGCCTTTATAAGGCAAGAGTTAGGGTGAAGAACGAGATCATGTGACAGACATTTTCATTGTCAGCCTAATACCGAAAGGAAAACATTAGGCAGGGCAAATAGCTGTAGGTATCTGCAAGTATCTTACAAAACTAAGAATACCTCAAACCTGTTGACATGGCTTCAGTTGACATGTTATTGGGAGTGAGATGAATGGTATATTTACTCTCCATGGCCATGAACTAGGTCAAGCACATGAACCACTTAAGATGTTAACTTGAGCTAGAGGTTTTAATAGGAAGGATGCAATTAAATATGCAATGCAACTGTGCAAAGCCATAATAAGGCTAATGTTAAGATACTACCAACCTCGGTTACCAGAATCGTCTAGGGAGGGTGCAGCTCCAACGCCCAATACGCACTGAAATCTCGGATTTGCCAAAACATTTTGGAATTGCCGGTTTTGTGCATTTTTTTCAGAATCATTTCTGATTACTGGAAACAGATCTGTAGAGGATGGATCCATTTACAGGCAGAAGAAACAGATCCTCCCTTAATAAATAAAAATGGCAATAATAAAACAAAACAAAAAGGCACACTTGAATACGAAGGAATGCTGGCAGCAAAAAGGACTAGTGGGGCATGGCCAATGGAAGAATACATGAACCCTAGAAAACCTAATACAAACCCCACAATATCTTTTGATATTTTTATTTGCAAATTGGAAGAGGTTGAGAACATTAACAGGTTGAGGTCAGTAACAGCAACAACTTACAAGCATTTGGAGCAGTAGCACAGTGACAACAGTGTTTCAAGAGCTGTAGCAGAGTCACAACTTAACAACAGGCATTTGAAGAGTGAGTTTGGCATAGCAGAACTCTCATTTGGCATGATGAATATTGTACAATTTTTTTAGAATGAATCATTGAAATCTGAAATAGTTTCCAAATGATGTATGAGAAATGGAGTATGAATGAAGAACTCGGTTTTTCTATAAACATATATTTTAGAAAAATGGTGTCAATTCCCCAATTCCAATTTTCTGGACAGCTGCTGCTCCGACACCAAAATCTTCTGCCAATTCCAATCTGCTCCCATAGTTCATGTAACTCTGCTACCAATGTTTAATAAAAAACCACTAAAGAAGGCTTTGAAGTTTGGTACAAAGTAAGCCAGACTCGACTCGGAGAATGACTTGAGGCCAAAGAAGAGTTGACTCAGATTTGGGAGAAACTTGGGAATTGACTCAAGATATTAAAAAATTATGAATACACTAAATTTCAGAAAAAAAATATCATTTTATGTCCAAATTATGCAAATTTTCAATAATAACTCGTTTCAAAGTACATAGATGATACTACATAACAAAACAAAAAACAAGAAAAATGAGGGTTTTTTTTTTGTGTGCCTTTTACAGACAGACTACCAAGTCTGACCCACGATAGGAGATACTACCAGCCTCACTGGGTTTATCTGACTCGAGCTTGACTTGTGACTCTGATTCATACTCATGAATCAAAGTCATGAGTATGGCTCTGGGCCAAGTCAGACTCAAAGGAGCTCGCCCGACTCGGTTATCTCAAAGCACAGAGTCAAACTTGGGAGTCGACTTGAACTTAGAAGACCATGGTAGCATTGTAGCAATGCTTTAGTAGGAATGCATCTTCACTGCTTCTGTAAATAGTGAGGACATAGGCAGACAAGTGGAAGTTGTAGCTATGGTAGATTCTCAATTTGTCCAAGAATATGTTTACAGCAAAATCAGGATTTTCAAAAATATCCTGATATATTGGTTTCCAAAAAAAGAATGAATATGCATTATCAAAGGTTAGTGGAGATCGAAAAAGTTTCTGAGTCGCGAACTAGGGTTTTTGCAGTCGCCCGGCGCCGCGCGGTCTCCTTCCATAGCCCCGTTGGGGCTCATGTCGCGCAAGGATGGAGGGCCAACGGGCGCCTCCTACAGCCAAGCTACGGCGAATGGCAATGTAGCAGAGAGAATAAAGCGGCCAACCTTTGAGCCGCCGTCCGAACTGCGTTCAAAACTGATGGAGGAAGGCACATTCAAGGATCGTGAAATGGACATTGACCCAACAAAAGAGGCCAGCCCTTCTTCTGCGTCTGCTCCTTGGTTGCTAGGTAAGTGCATTCCACAAGCACCACAAGCTCCAAAATATGTTATAAGCTCACCACGTATAGAAGAGCAAAAACAGTACATGAGGGATTATGCCCTAGTTGGAAAAATTTTGGGGCTATGGCCTGCCGAGCGGGATCTGATCAAGTGGATACAATATTGGTGGAGACCAAAAGGTCATTATGAGTTGCAACTGGGCTCCAAGGGGTTCTTTACAATTATATTCCATAACCTTGAGGATCGCAACCGCATCTTTGATAGGGGGCCATATTTCTTCAACTCAACGGGTCTTTTCCTGCGGTTCTGGACTGAGAAGTTCAGCCCGGAGAAGGAGGACTTTGCTCATGCACCCGTATGGATCCGACTATACTCTCTTCCACAGTAGTTTTGGCTAGAAGAGGTCATGGCCGGCATAGGCAACACCATCGGCATCTATGTCAAATCTTCTGAAGCAACTAAGTAGAGGCGCTATACCTCCTATGCGCGAATATGTGTATACCTGAACATTGCTAAGCCACTCCCAGGATCCATCGTACTGGAATATCAAGATGAAGACTGGACTCAAACCATTGACTACGAACACATTCCGTTCCGATGCAGGAAATGCCATGAACACGGTCATCTTTTAAGGGAATGCCCCCTCAACGCGGTTCAGAAAGACGAGAACTCTGAAATTGGCAAAGACAAAGAGGGCAAAGATAAAGATGGCTTTGTACAGCCAGCAAGGAAAAGGCGACAAGGAGGAAGAAGGCAACCTGCCCAAGTAAGTAAAGATCCTTCTACTAGCAATAAGTTCGCCATATTGCAGGATCAACCGGAAAATAACACCACCACCTCGATCCCAAGCGCACCACCTCCGAACTTGGGTCTTCAAGACCCAAGCCCAGGAAATGGAACACCGCAGCAAGGCAAGGATGTCGATCCCCTGCACCTAAACAGGGCTCAGAACACACAAGAGCTACAGGAGGCAGAGGACGGAGATGCAGAGATGGAGCTGGAAGAGAACGACCTAGCCGCAGTGGACCTGGAGCACCTTGAGCACGCTTACAGACAGCAAAAACTCTACACCATACCCAGAGACCAACTAAGAAAGGTACACAAGGTCTTTCTCAACTCTTCAGTCGGATCTTCAGCCCGAGCCAGCAAGGCCTTAGGAATCCAGAGCACACAATCAAAAAACCCAAGTAAAGCTCAGAAAGATGAGAAAAAAAGGGGGCAGAAATCCACTAACAAGCTCATACAGGAAATAGGCAACTACATGGTGAACTCGGGACAAATCCACTTGATCTCGGAAAGTTTTCCCCCGCTCTGTACCCCCCCGTCATTATGAAGATCATCTCTTGGAATATCAGAGGCCTCAATGGACGTAGCAAGCAGAAAGTGCTACGGGATATGATCATGACAAAAAAACCAGACATAGTAATGCTGCAGAAAACAAAATGCTCGTCAGAAGACATTGATAGGCTCCTTCCCTTTTGCTGGAGGCAAGGGAGCGCGGCCTCAATTGACGCCTTGGGTACCACCGGGTGATTGGCCGTGCTTTGGAACACCAATGAGGTGATATTGGAAAAAAAATTTACCACTAAGTGGTCCATCACAGCGGACTACAGGTGCATAGGCTCAAACAAGCCTGGACACCTGACTAATGTATACGGTCCAGCCAGCCCAAGGGACAAGCAAGCCTTCCTCAGAAGCCTGCATCATACATCTACTCTAACACAACATAACAAATGGACTATCAGGGGAGATTTCAACATCATTCGCGGTCTGGAGGAGAAAAAAGGGGGGTCAAGACGACTAGAAAGAGATTCTGAGGATTTCAACAACCTCATTGACGACCTTCACCTCATTGATCCGGACGCCATCAATGGCACCTACACATGGACAAACAGAAGAACCGGGATACACCAAATTGCATGCAAGTTAGACCGCTTTCTCATCTCTGATTCCCTTATGATGGAGGGTACGGCAATGGAAGCTACTATTCTGAACCTCTCTGGCTCAGACCATTGGCCCATACAGCTATGGTTGGACGTCCTGGCCACACCTGGTAAGAAACCTTTTAGGTTTGAACAGTTTTGGCTTGATCATCCGGACTTCCAGGCAAACATCCAGAACTGGTGGAGGGAGGCAGAGGTCCAGCGTGGATCCAAAATGTTCCGATTCCAGCAGAGATTAAAGAACCTCAAACACACTCTCAAGCTCTGGAACAAGAATACCTTTGGCAATATCTTCAATTCCCAGAAGAAGCTGAGGGAACAAATGGGCGAGATTCAGCATCAAATCAAGCTGCATGGGTTAACCAATGAGCTAAAAACCCAGGAAATAGAAATAAACCAACAGCTCGAGGCCAGGAAAAGACGAGGAAATCTTATGGAAGCCGAAATCGCGCATCCAATGGCTCAAGGAAGGAGAACGTAATACTAAATTTTTTCACATAACTGTCATCCAGAGGCGGCACTCCAATAAGATTACGCATCTTATCTCGGATGAGGGAGAATCCATTCGCTCCCATGAGGACATGGAGACAACTTTGATAGACTACTTTCAAAATCTCCTCACTGAACCCCTTCCGGACAGGCATGAGGCCATCAATAAAATTACAAGGAACATGCCCTCCTTGGTCACTCAGGAACAGAACTCAGCGCTGCTCCGACCTATCACAATTGAGGAAGTGGACGAGGCGCTTCAGAACACACCCAAATGCAAGGCTCCGGGCCCTGATGGCTTCACCAGCGATTTCTTCCATCATTGCTGGCCAATGATCAAAACAGAGGTCTGGGAAATTCTGGAAGACTCCAGGGCCACTGGTCAAGTCCTCCAAGCCCTCAATGCTACTTTCCTCACCTTAGTTCCCAAAGAAGGGAATGCACATCATCCTAAGCAGTTCAGACCTATAGCCTTGTGCAATGTCATCTACAAGCTTCTCACAAAAGTAATAGCCTGAAGACTCAAGCTTATCTTGTCGTCAATCATATCCCCGGAACAATCAGGATATGTGGAGGGCAGACAGATCTTGGACAGCGTCAGCTTGGCTCATGAAGTAATCCACTCTTTGCAAAAGACCAAAACTCCAAGTATGCTCCTTAAATTAGACCTCTCTAAAGCCTTTGATAAGATAAGCTGGGACTTTATGCGAGAAATGCTCTTAGCTTTTGGCTTTGATCAGAGCTGGGTGAGCTGGATTATGAATCTTACCTCCACGGCCTTCTTCTCACTGCTCATCAACGGTGTCCCCTCCCGACCTTTCTCCCCCTCAAGAGGAATTAGACAGGGGGATCCTCTTTCCCCCTTCCTTTTCATCATTCTAGCCGAAGGTCTCAACCGCTCAATACATGCCGCAGTTGAAAATAACCTTTTGACCGGTCTACCCCTGCACGGTATCTCTCCCCCTATCTCGCACAGCCAGTTCGTGGACGATACTCTCCTGATGGGCAGGCCGACGATCCGAGAGGCCAACTCTATCCTGGAGATTCTCCGCTCCTTCTCAGAAGCCTCAGGCTTGGACTGCAATAAGGAAAAATCCCAAATCTTCTTCTTCAACACGCCCCCTCCTGTCCAGCGTCATATCTCTGAGGTCTTAGGTTTTACCCGAAGCTCCCTTCCGTCCAAATATTTGGGAATCCCCCTTATTGATAATGCCCTCCGAAACTCCTCCTGGGAGCAACTACTCGCTTCCTTTACCAAAAGGCTTTCTTCCTAGACCTATAGTCTTAAACCTCCCTAGTCGTATTACACTTCTCCGGGTTGTTCTCCAGGCCCTCCCGATTTATCTTTTCTCAGTGTTGGCTGCTCCCAGATTTGTCCTTTCAACCATCAAAAATATACAAAGAAACTTCATTTGGCATGGTCTCAACACAGGGAAGAAGATGGCGTTGGTCAGCTGGGATAAACTTTGCTGCCCAAAGGAACAAGGCGGCCTGGGTCTAAGAGACCCCTTCATCATGAATAAGGTCCTCAGTGCTAAAATCTGGTGGCGCTGGTTAAAACATCCCAAGGACCTCTGGGCCAGACTTTGGAGGAAGAAATATACCCCAAATGTAGCCGAGAGGAACCTAATTAGATGGAATGGGGGCAACCCGGGCTCCCTAATTTGGACTGCGGCCAAGCAGAACAGACAGCTGGTGACCCGGCATGCCTTCTGGGAGATTAGGAATGGGGAGACAGCGCTTTTCTGGCAAGACTCTTGGCAGCAATGGTCAGTCCTGGACACTGAGGACTGGGCCCGAGACATCTGCCCCCAGGCTATTCGAGTGGGCCTAACAACAGTCGCTGACTACTGGCAGGACACTACCCAGGAGGACACCTGGCGATGCTGGCACTTGGATAGGGAACGTTTCAATCTGGGGGCACACGTGGACTTGGAACCCTGGCAAAAGGAGATGGCCAAAAGGAAAATACCCAGAATTGAGGAGGACGATATTCTCAGGTGGGGATACCGACCGCAGGGCACCTTCAGTACGCAGGAAGCCTACCTGGTCAAGACTATAACAGACCCCATCCCGAATACGACAGTCTGGCACAAATTGTGGAATCTTAAACACTGGCCAAAAGTCACCCTCTTCCTCTGGTTCGTTCTCCACTCAAGCATTCTGACTTGGGATAATCTAACGAAACGCGGTTTTGTGGGGCCTTCAATTTGCATTCTATGTGGAGAAGCAGAGGAAACTCTGAACCATCTCCTCAATACTTGTCCCTATACTGCCCAAGTCTGGGACCAAGCGACGCTTATCATGCGCACTTCAGACCGCAACAGGGACAGTATCCAAGAGACGTTAACGAACTGGAGGGATGGGGCTTTCCAATCCCCCCTTTTAAACCGCATTTGGCAACTCATTCCAGGCTTTATCCTATGGCAGACCTGGAAGGAAAGGAACAGAAGAATTTTCGAAGGCCACTCCCTCCCGTGGCAACAGTGCTGGCATTCCTGCCGTAGTAATATCTTGGAAACGATCAACATCCAGCGATGGTCTAAGGAAAATCTGAATGGCTCGCCCTCTGAACACCCCATCCTTCAACAATAGGCGCCGCTTCCCTCTCTCCCAACCCCCATAACCTGCTCACCTACGCTCCAAAGTCCCTCCTTCTGGTCTCCTCCCCCGGAGGACTACATCAAGCTTAACTTTGACGGAGCCTCAAAGGGCAACCCAAGAGCTGCAGGCTATGGGGTTGTCTTCCGCGACCATCTTGGACACATCCTGGTCATAAGTGCAGGCTCCCTCGAGCACTCAACGAACAACACAGCAGAACTCTGGGGTCTTCTCAAAGGACTGCACCTAGCCCGCAAAAACGGCTTCACTAAGCTTATTGTCGAAGGGGACTCACAAATCATCATCAACCTCTTGCGCAGAATGCTAAATGGAGTGCATCCAGACAGACTGACGCCTAGCTGGAGGCTCTCCCATGGGCTGCAGATTCTCTCAGATTTATTGCAACCGAATCAAGCTATCATCCCGTCCCACATCAGAAGGAAGGCGAATCAAGTGGCGGACGATCTAGCTAACTTAGGCACTACTTGGAGTGGACCGGAACTTCTATGCGACTCAAACAGGGACCATGATCACCCGGTCCTCCAACGTTGCATTTGCAAGGCTGATTCGGTAGACCATCCCCCGGATGGGGTGATATTGGATTACACATGGCAAGCGGAGGAGGTCGGCACTAGCCCACCAGGCACGAGGCCACGTGACGGGCCCGTGTCGACTGCCGTCACCCCGCTCCAGCATTAAAACGCCCCCCCAGTGACATAATTGCTCATGTACGCGCCCTCCCTCTACTTCGACTACCATAGTATGGCTCTATTGCAGATACACCGCTCCCATCTCTGGTCGAGAGGCGAAGAGCGTCTCCCTTTGCGTTCTTGGGCTGACACGATCCGCTTCCTTTGGCTCTCGGCTAGCCTCCTCCGTCTCCACGCCCTCCACTTCAGGTTGTCGCACCTTGTTTCCACGAACGGTCCAATGCCCCGCCCGAGAGGGAGGTCGAGGAGGGGCTCTCCTTGTAGGCCTCGCAGGCCCTCACTCTCGCCTCCTGGCTCGCCTTCTACCTGCTCTTCACCTCCCACACAGCCCGAACCTCCCCCTCCACCCTCCCCGATGGTCTTGCAGCCACACTCTTTGGCAATTGTCCCTTGGACAGCGAATGCCCCCCCGCGTCTTTGCTCCGCCTCCACCGTGCCAGTACCTGTCCTGCCGCCAGTCGTTGATCCCCCCCGCAGGCTAGGGAATTTTGACCATCAGCATTCCGACTCCGGCACTGGCACGCAGCTCCGAGATAGTTTAGATATTATCTATGGCCTGGTGTTTGAATTACGCCAGGGGGTGGAGGACCTCCACTTTCGGTTGCACTCTACGAATGATAAGGTTGCGACCCTCCTTCAACTCCTGGCCTCCATGAGCGAGGCCTTTCCCTCTCACCCGGATGGAGCGACCTCAGAGGAGATGCCCCGCACAGCGACCGGGGAAGTCGACGCCAAGGAACAGAGCGCAGAGAAGCCTGGTTTGGAGCACACCAATAGCAGGATCGCGAAGGCAGATTCGGCAACTCGACAGGAGCAGGTGGAGATGATAGAAGCAGAGGGCACGGTGGACAAATTGAATGACGAGATGATGTGGGACACAGGGCCGACCTACATAGAGGAGGAACCTTGGCCGGGGGACCTCTCTGCCACGGGCCCGAGATACCTGCCAGGGGTTTAATTTTGTTTTTTATAGTATTAATGGAAGAACAGTTCTTCCAAACTTTCTTTTTTTTTTAGTTTCAGAACTGCTTTGCATACTTCCTAAGCTGGCTGGACTGGTTTCCCCTCTGTTGGGGCAGTCCAGTGAAGCTAGTTTGACTATGGATGTAATGTGGCACACCAACCTGAATTTTGGCAGGACCTTAATATAAAATACTTCTTACTTAAAAAAAAAAAAAAAAAGAATGAATATAAATGAAAACAAAATACTGTATAGAACTGAAAATTGAACAACAGTTCACCATGTATCTGCAGTATACTCGAAAGCACAAATATTTAAAGTAATAAATTGCAATAAGTCACATTGTTGGTACAATATCCTCTAGTAGACTGGACCTACAATAGAATATAAAAATAGTCGGCAGCATAAGTGCGATGAATGCCAAAGAATTCTATACAGAATTTCAAAGACAGTAATAACTCATAATGATTTGACAAAATATAATACCTCATAAAAGAACACAACCCCGGTAAAACAATAACGTCAAATTATTTCCCCCCTTTCGTTAATAAAAAGATCTAATTCTTTTAAGGTGAAGCAACCTAAACTTTCTACAACTTCATCCATCAAGAAAGATGCCAAATTAGCAAAGAGTGAGTATTGAAGTCTACCAGTACTCAACATAAAACTAAACCACCTGATCATCATTCGGTGGACAACAGCAGACAAAGTAGAGTTACAAACAACAGATCCACAAAATTACAAACAGAAGATCTACAAAAACTTCAGACTACAAAAGCATGAAGAACCCAAATCAAAATTCAAAGGACCAATGGCAGACTGAAATTCTCTGGGAAGAAATTTTGAGGGCACAGTAGTGCCGTGGTGGCACACAAGTGGAAAATAAACCATCACACAGAACAAAGTGTTCAATGGCATGCACAGAAGTCCCTTAACAAACAAGCCCATGCAGAAAATTGAACATAAAATATTTCCTATATAGGATGATAGCCAGAGATTTTGTATGCCTCTCTGAAGCATACACAGTAGCATAACTGGCGAAGCAGAGGACAGTGGCCAGATTGAAGGCATGTTTTGGAGACATATTCTTGCAGCAGTTTATTTTTTGACCAGTAAACCAGACATTGTTTCTGGCAGATTTTCTCAGTTTTATCTGCAGAGTTGTTTCGTGGCAGCATAAAAAATTCTTTAGCACAAAGAAGCATGACAGCATAGCAGACATTTTCTTGATAGTCGTGGAACACCCAGATTCATATCAAACCAGAAATGTCATTTATGTGTGCCGTCAGTTGCAGAAATCAGGGCACACACTTCCAGTCCTTGACCTGAATCAACACAAATTAACCAATGTTCCACCAAGACTCCGGGACAGGGGTGCGTGGGACGGGGAGACGCATAGGAGGGACGTGTGGGAGCACCCCCAAATTTTGGGGAAATTCATGGGGGACGGGGGGACGTCGCGGTCCCTAGCATAGGGGTCCCCGGCTCTAAAATTATAAAAAAAATATAAATATTAATGATAAAATCCCAACAATAACAATTCAGCCCATGTAAATTACTAAATTCATCATTGTGCATACTAAATACTAAATAGTAAATAGTAAACAGTAAACTAGTACTAAATTCAAATTTGTAAATGATATAAATAATAAACATGAATCAGATTATGATTTCAGATTCAGTGATGAAATACATTGATTCAGATTATGATTTCAGATTCAGTAATGAAATACATTGATTCAGATTATGATTCAGTAATGAAATACATTGATTCATAAATCATAAATGAAACAGATATAGTAAAATATTGTGCGTCCAGAAGCACCCCTTTTCGAGGGGGGACGCCCAGAAGCACCCCTTTTCGAGGGGGGACGCCCAGAAGCACCCCTTTTGGGGTAACACGCCCCCCACACTGGGGAAACGCACCCCCCTGCGTCTCCCCAAGTTTCCCCAAAACGGGGACGTGGGGAAACGTTTCCCCAGGAGCACCCCCATCCCGGGTGCGTGGGAAACGTGGGGGGCGTGCACCCCACCCTGGGGGACGCGTCCCCGTGGAACACTGAAATTAACTGAAGAAAGGGGCATAACATTTGCCAGGAAGGTAGTATATAAAAGATCCCTCCACTGTGTCAGTGAATTATTGAAAAAAATCAGGAAAAATAAGTATAAAGAGAAAATCGATTAGAAAACTGTCCAAAACATGATTTTTTTTTATAAATCTGTTTGAGGAAGTAAAGAGCAGCAGTAATGAGGAATTTAATTTGCTCTTTGGATGAAATCCCATTTTGGAGCTATAAGTAGGTTGAGCCCTTCGAGGCAAAAATGTCAAGTTCCCAAAACATGATGATCTCGGACTCTCATGAATTAATTAAAAAAAATCATCCAGCCTAGAAATAGAAAATACAGACCCTCCTGATGTATGAAGCTTGGTGGGATCTTGTCACAGGAAAAACACAAAAACCAAATCAAACAATGGATGATTACATAGAAAAATAAAAAGGCACTTGTAATACTCACAGTGGACATTCAAAACATTGAAGATGCTAATGAAGCACGAAACAAGTTGAGCCAGATATGAAACAAAAGACAAACTTAGAATAATAATGTTGGAGAGCCAAATTATCAAACACAAAATGTTAGACAGAAACCAATGTTAGCTTACCACACTCAGTTTGGGAAAAAACTCGGCAAGGCACCTGTCAAGAATTTTAATCAGCTAAGGAAAAGCTCGGCAAGAACAAAAATATAAGCAGGGCACAATAGTGTCTAGGCATTGATAGGCAGGGCAGTTTCTGGACATCTATAAGCAGGTTAGCAAGTCATACTCAGGTTGACCAAGTCTGACTTGAGATTATTTGCAAGTGAAATTCATTTGACCCGAGTCCAACTGCCAATGTGAGTCTGACTCATCCCCAATGCTTGGATATTCAAGAGTTTGACTTGCAAGTCTGGTAACAGAGACAATATAGTAGTTGGGCACATCAAGGGGCTTGAGGAAATTGTACAGGCAGCATTATGCAATTGGCAAAAAAAATTCAGATGATGGCTTCATAATTATTCTGATTAGAAGTTTAAATGCAGTAATACCACGAATCTATGGCTTACCAAAGGTCCATAAAGATGGTATCCCTTTAAGACCAATCATTAATACAATAAGCTGACCCACCTATCTTCTCACAAAGTTCCATGCAAAGACAAACCCCTTGGCAGGAAAAACTTCATCCTCTGCAAAAGACCTTTCCTTGACCAGATTAAGAACCAAAATGTTGAAGAAGGTGACGTTCTAGTGAGTTTTGACGTAGTGTAGATTTACACTAAAATTCCTTTCAATGAAGCCATCAATGTCGTCAAAAGCATCATTGACGTTGAAACGGTTAACTTGGTAAGGATCTGCTTTACTTCGACATATTTCATCTTTTGACAAGTTATAGATGAGCAAATTAATGGTGTCGCCATGGCTCCCCCTTGTCACTGGTAGTAGTGAATCTTTATATCAAATACTTTGGAAAGATGCCCGTCAACACCTTCTCGCTTAAGACTGATTTGTCGAAAAGGTTTGTTGATGAGACAAACGTGAAATGGTGGCATGGGAGATATCAGCTGGAGGAATTCTTCATACATCTTAATAGGGAATCAAAGTGCACATAAAATTCACCCTGGAAGACAATAAGTTGTCATTTCTTGACATACTAAACACCAAAAAAGACGATGAGGCACTTAAGAAAACACACACAGATAGACAAACACTTGCACGCTGACTCGCACCATCAACCTCCAAAAAAAGCCAAGGTTATAAGCACACTTGTTAACAGAACAACTAGAATTTTCGCTGATGAACATTTGTGTTAGGGACCTAACCTCCCTAACCCCTCACGTAGGTAGAATAATATATTTTCCATGTAATAAAGGCCGATATTAATAAGGCCTAGTGTTAAATTTAAAGCAGCTGCAAGAGCCATTCTCCGGGAGGATGGCAAAGACCCTAGCCCAAATCTAGGGCCCCCCCAGTGCACCCCTAGGGTTTCTTAGTCTGAGACCAAACAGTCAGTGCCATGGAAAAAGACCCTTGTAAGGGCCCCCAGTATATGACTAGGGTTCTTGGTCTGGGACCAAGCACAAAAGACCCTTGTAAGGGCCCCCAGTATATGACTGGGGTTCTTGGTCTGGGACCAAGCACAAAAGACCCTTGTAAGGTTATGACTAGGGTTCTTGGTCTGGGACCAAGCACAAAAGACCCTTGTAAGGGCCCCCAGTATATGACTAGGGTTCTTGATCTGGGACCAAGCAGCGAAAGATCCTTGTAAGGGCTCCCAGTAGATGACTGGGGTTCTTGGTCTGGGACCAAGCAGTTAAAGCCCCTAGATATGTCTAGGGCCCATGGACATGGTCCAGGGTACCCATGCACTGGGGCATGGGTTGATCCTTGGTCTTGTACCTTGGTGGATAAGACCCCAGAGATATTTTGGGGCCACCTGATCCTTGATCTGGTGTTTGTCGGTATATGTCCCTCTTTTGAACGCAGGCATGACCACATGAGGGATGTATCCCATATGCAGTAATGATAAAATCAAATAGGGTCACTTTGAGAATGAATGGACAAGTATTGCCACCCAGTCACCCTTGCCAAAACCCTCTTCACCCTTGCTTATGTTTATTTGGGGTTTTTGTTTATTTGGTTTTAGGGGTTATTAATTAAATATTTAATTTATAACATATTTAATTTATATTTATATTAATTGAATATGTTATTTTTTAATTATTATCTTTACCCTAACCCCTAGCCTAACCCCTAGGTATCTACTCTCTGACTTGTATCAGTTCAGAGCTTGAACCCACAGTCATTCACTGTGACAATCAGAGTT
The DNA here is from genome assembly GCA_032191745.1 of Picea mariana. Lineage (NCBI taxonomy): Eukaryota > Viridiplantae > Streptophyta > Pinopsida > Pinales > Pinaceae > Picea > Picea mariana. The sequence goes on from JASDQU010100098.1 coordinate 332,372, forward strand.
GTGTAAAGCTCATCGAGAATCCAGTGTTTCACGACAAATCGAAACACATTGAGATGAGATATCACTATGTCCGAGACATAGTTCAGAAGAACGTTCTCAGCATTTAGAATGTTCTGACGGCAGAATAGACAGCAGATATTTTTACCAAGCCACTATCCTTGACAAAGTTTGTATACTTTCGTGACAAGCTTGGTATAGCTAAGAATGCCTCTCTTGCTGAGAGGGAGTGTTAAATTTAAAGCAACTGCAAGAGCCATTCTCCAGGAGGATGGCAAAGACCCTAGCCGAGATCTAGGGCCCCCCCAGTGCACCCCTAGGGTTTCTTGGTCTGGTACCAAACAGTCAGTGCCATGGCAAAAGACCCTTGTAAGGGTCCCCAGTATATGACTGGGGTTCTTGGTCTGGGACCAAGCACAAAAGACCCTTGTAAGGGCCCCTAGTATATGACTGGGGTTCTTGGTCTGGGACCAAGCACAAAAGACCCTTGTAAGGGCCCCCAATATATGACTGGGGTTCTTGGTCTGGGACCAAGCACAAAAGACCCTTGTAAGGGCCCCCAGTATATGACTGGGGTTCTTGGTCTGGGACCAAGCACAAAAGACCCTTGTTAGGGCCCCCAGTATATGACTGGGGTTCTTGGTCTAGGACCAAGCAGAAAAGACCCTTGTTAGGGCCCCCAGTATATGACTGGGGTTCTTGGTCTGGGACCAAGCAACAAAAGACCCTTGTAAGGGCTCCCAGTAGATGATTGGGGTTCTTGGTCTGGGACCAAGCAGTTAAAGCCCCTAGATATGTCTAGGGCCCCTGGACATGGTCCAGGGTACCCATGCCTGGGACATGGGTTGATCCTTGGTCTTGTACCTTGGTGGATAAGACCCCAGAGATATTCTGGGGCCACCTGATCCTTGATCTGGTGTTTGTCGGTATATGTCCCTCTTTTGAAGGCAGGCATGACCACATGAGGGATGTATCCCATATGCAGTGATGATAAAATCAAATAGGGTCACTTTGGGACAAGTATTGCCACCCAGTCACCCTTGCCAAAACCCTCTTCACCCTTGGTTATGTTTATTTGGGGTTTTTGTTTATTTGGTTTTAGGGGTTATTAATAAATGTTTAATTTATATCATATTTATATTAATTGAATATGTTATTTTTTAATTATCATTTTTAATTATTATCTTTACCCTAACCCCTAGCCTAACCCCTAGGTATCTAACCCCTAGCCTAAAGTATAAAAAGAAACCTACCCTTCTCATTTGAGACACTCTTGTGTTATTACTTTCCAAGGGTGAGCCGACTTTCTCCCTGTTGGTTGCGGCCTCTCTTGCAACAGTGA
>JASDQU010100098.1:364584-380632 GCA_032191745.1 Picea mariana
GCTGACGTCACCTTTGTAGCATAGTGACGTAGCAGCAACAATATTTATATATGAGCACATTTATTGCATTGTGATAATACAAGGATCTGATTTTATACATTGAATGCCAATATCTCTTTGTATTTATTGAGGAAGTAATATTATAAGTCTTAGCTTTAATTGCAATCATTGACTTGGTCAATAATTACATTTATTATTGCTCATGTGTATGTATTGAAGATAGTCATTAATAATTTGAAGTACTAACCACTGCAACACATTTTTAGTTTTATTTGCCTTGTCTCGCAAACAGGTGCCCTTTCAGAGGAATATCTTCTCTTTGACTATCCTTTTGGCAGTAATCTGTGAAGGGAAAGCTTACCTTAACCTTTGAGCCTTAAACCCTTGATCCTTTTCCTTCAGAACCCCAGATTACTAGGGACGTCTCCCTTGGGATTAGCCACCCTGAATAGAAAGAGCTCCCCATCGAGGTGATAGTGGGTGGGGAAGCTCCTGTTACGCCAGTTTGAGCCTTGCCTTCAAGCTACTTAAACCTACCCTACAAACTGAGCGATAACAAATACCATGTCCATTTTTACTATCTCAACCACCTATAAAACCCATTTAACAAAGTAATTTGAAACCCATAACCCTAGGTATGTTTCTTAGAGTCAGGAAACAATGGGCCATGGGTAGCTAGTAGTGCATGAGAAGATGCATCAAAAGAAGGCTGACTGTCGGTTTACAAGGTGTCAAGTATGTCTTCTTTCTCCCCTAATTCATCCATGAATTTTGTATAGGCATGATCCAAAGTTTCTTCCATCTCATTAATACAAAGATTCCAATTATCGACATGTTCATTACACTTCGTACTAAGAAAAGCAACAAGGCTAGAATCTCTCTCAAAATAATTTTTTATTTTGCTAAAGCAATCCTCAAATTTACCTTTAGTACTTCTCAAATCACTTATTTCTTGTGCAAGGCTCTAACTGAGGTCACAGATATTTTAGATGGACTTATCCTTCTCGACGAATTGTTGAAGCAAGAGATCATGAACATTCTTCAAGGCTTGATACTCGTCATAGACTTTGAAATTGTCAGCATGAAATGGAACAAATTCCTCACGACGCTGAAAAATAGAGTTATGCAATGTAATGACCTTATCATGAACCTAAATGTTAAAGTAAAAGATTCTACTCCTAAAGCCCTATATTAGCATTTCGCACCTGGACAATAGTATTTTGCAACAAAGCAATTTGAACATGATGCTTTTCATTAATACCCTACAAGGAAGCAACTTCATTATGAAGTTTGTCATTAGCAATTCATAAAGAATCATCTTCTCACAACACTTATGAGCAATTCTTCTTGCTCACGTCATCCTTCTTTCTGCTTACAACATTCTTGAAGGAGTAATTCTTCTTCTTCATCATCAAAGCCAAACATCATGAAGGGAAAAAATAAGTATTCTACAAAAGCCGACATGGTGGGAAAAAGTACAAAATGTCTAAGCGAAGCACACAAAGTGCAAGGGCCCCCATGAACAAAAATGTTCTTCCTTCAAAAAATAACCTTTAGGAATAATATCCCACCCTCAAGGAAGAAATAATGTGCCCCCTTAGGGAAAAAAAATCTAAGGTAAAAGAATATTTTACTTTCACTTTTGTAAAAAGATTAACTTTTCACTTTCCCCACGAAAATTGATCTGAGATCTTCTCGTTGCCACTCAAAATCTATTTGTTGGCAAAGCCTTTATGAGCAATTTTGAAAAGCAATGAAGAAAAATTGCCTTTTAAATATTAAACTCAATTCTCTCGAAAAGTGAACAAGTGAACCTTGATTCCCTCCTCAATACCTAAATCTTAAAAAATATGGTAATTTGGAAAGTTTATGAAACTTTTTTGCCCTACTTAAAATAATAAAAATCATGAACTCGCTTTTATGTGGGTTACTGTTGGGCGGGTTGGAGACATGTGGTTCTCATGACAACACTCTCATATACATTGTTGGGCAACACAGAATTGGCTACAATCCAAAAATCTGGAATACGCACCATGGGCTTGTTATAGGATGTTAAGTATGAGAGTAGTTTCTCAGCTTTGTCCATTTTAAAAACTAAACTTGCTTTGCCACTCAAGTTTATCTGTTGTATGTCAATTCAATCGTTGAATAACTCTGAAAAATAGCAAAGAAATGAATTGTCCTCTGCTGTGGTCTTTATGTTGATTATGAGATTGAGGCCATGTCCAATCCTTCGTTACTACACAAATCTCATTGTCGCATTAAAGAGTAGGACACACACCCCCCACCCCTTGACACATTTTTCGATCAGAAATGTGTTTCAAAATGGCCCAAAACATTTCCAGGGCATTTCAGAATTTGGAAATGCATCCCCAAAACATAGCCCAACGTTTTCAACACATTTCTCCTGAACATCCTGCATTTCAACCCTAGCAAGGTACATTTCAAGTCCACGAAAACCACTAAAAGGTGCTGGGACCTGTAAGAAGTACACAAATGCTTAATTACAAAAATAAAAGTTCAAAACACAAGGAATCTATTATTAATAGTGTCTTGATGTTTAAGAGTGGTTCCAAGCTGATTGGACTGCATAGTAGCATACAAAGAAAGAAGAATTCCATATGCCATTAAAAATTTAGTAGACTTGACAATTGTTGGGATTTCAGTGTTCAAGACTCAAGATTTCAGCATTCAAGACTGGATTCTATAATGAGCCATTCTTCATGGCCTTAGCTTGAAATAAAACGTGCGAAGACTTGAAACGAGGGTATCCCTTGGTAATGAGAAACACCAAAACACACTAAATTACTTGATCATTTTATTGAATTTTCATGATAATGTGATATTTAAAAATAAAAACCATTTTGAATATTATATTTTTCATATTTTTTAAATACCATGTTTCCTCCGCATTTTCATTTCTATTTTTTATTTTTTTTTTGGGGGGGGGGGTCATATTTCCACTGAATACTCGTTTATAAAACTCATGCCTGTTTCCACATTTCATACAACATAGGTCCAAACATAAAGAAACACACACACAGAAGTGTGTCCATAAGACTGCACAAAATAAGAAAAGAAATGTAAATTCAGTGGTCACACTCGACCGGCACTAATTCATCTATTTTTACACAATCAATTCACTTCTTCAATTTAAAGCTTCATTCACATATCCCACGAACATCACAAGGAAAAAAATACCTACTTTTATACCATGTTAGAAATGGTATTGGATATCATTAATGTTGTGTGATTAACATAATTTAACCAAAGCACTGATAATAATCACATAGAAAAAGATAACCTTATACACTAGAATTTGTCCAGGTACAATAAGTAAAGATATCAATAGTGATATATTTGCTCAAGTGAAACAAGTAAAGATGACACTTCGGCCTCTTTACAAATAGGGGCTAGGATCATTAATGATGTGGACCCTAACCCGAGGTGTGGTACCCCCTAATACCAATGTGGTCCAAAACCAACAACTAAGGGTGTGTAATGAATGACATTTAAGGGTCATTAAGGCCACAAGTCAAGATTAGCCAACATATCTCCAACATTTCTATGCATGTAACAGTGATTTTCGAAGTACTTCTTCATCTCTTTTTCACCAACAAAATGCTTAGGAAATGGACTTTGCCTAGAACTATTGCACACAAACATAAAAAAGGCAACATGAAATGTAATTTTTATGGTAAAGAATTATTCAGGGAATTCATAGGTTAAAATTCCATTTGGACATGTCCCAAAGGTAAAATAATATTTTGTCCACAAGTCACTCAAGATGTTAAACATCAAGCAATCCTAGCTCTAAAATCCCTAAATGCAGAAAAAAATAAGAGAAAATAACTATAGCAGATATCAGTGGGTTATCTAATAACCCAAAAAAAAAAATCAAGACATACATGAAGAAGGCATCAAAAGACAAGAAACAAAAATGGGCAAGTAGTACTAGATCCACTCCCAACACTAGTGGGGGCAATGTGCATGCCTTCTTTCACCCCATGCTAAACCTAGCTCCCAACCTACATTAGATGAAACCAATTGGGAGAAAAAAATTCATAAGCAAGGCAAGAAGGCAATTGGGAACTTCTAGTACTATTTGGCCATTCCCTTCAATGCAACCAAGATCCCCTATTGGCAAGCCATGATAAGATATTATTTCCATTACTGACCCAAGCTTCAAAGTCCCTACCTCTGAGGCCTTAAGTACCGAAATGTTGGTTGAAGCAATACAAGATATGGAAAAGGTCCTGCAAGGTATTATCTATGCATGGAGACGAATTGGTTGGCCCAATCATGTCAAATGGATGGACCAAAGGAAGAAATAGGGTTGTACTTAATTTTCTAGTCGCTAGCCCCAAAGGCAATAGAGTGTGTTGAGCATCTTTGTGAATTGATTGATTTAATTATTTTAGAGGTTCATGTACAAAACACAGTTCAAATAGTCACTAACAATGCAACTATGTCGTTGTTGGATGATCATTGACAGAGAGCCACCCAACCATTTTATGGACCCCATGTGTCACCCATTGCATAGATCCCATGTTAGAGGATATTGGCAAACTTTTCCGAGTCAATGAAATTGTAAAATTGAGTCCAATACAAAATATATTTACAATCACACTAAGGTAGTTAGCATGATTAGGGTTCAAACTAAAGGCAAGGAACTTGTTCCCTATCATCACTAGACTTGATACAAAATGCATAGCCTTACAATGTATTGTGATACAAAAATATATGCCACTCTAGGAAATCATTGACAACAAGTGGACCAATCAATTCCATAGGCCTTTACATGCTTTTGAGTACTTTCTAAACCCAACATTACAATATGAGTTGAGCTTTCGTGCAAATGTAAAGGTGGAGGGGCCTATCCAGTTGTATTAAGTAGCGTTTTGGGCATGATGATGCCTTACAGAAGAAGGTTATTGCCTAGCTTTAGGAGTTCAAAGATGTGAATGGACTAATTTTGATGATGAGTATAGTCAAATCGAAAAAGGATATGCTACTAGTTACTACTTCGATCACACTACTAGATTAGGAAATACAATTTTTTTTTTCTTTTTTAATCTTGAATTATAATCTCTATGCATTTACTATGTCAACTGTATGGTGGAAAAATTTTGTTGAAGGCACTCCTAAACTTCAAGTTTCACTATTTGAAGCTTGAGTCAGACTAGCTCCTTGTCCAGTTGTGGAAAAATTGTAGTCTCTTTGAGCATATGCACTTTGAAAGACGCAACCGATTGATGTACAAACTAAAGGATTCGGTGTTTGTAAATTGTATCTCAAACTCCAATGAAGTAGTTGAAAGCAGTGTTACCAAGAGCACCCTCCCTGGGTCCGCTCCCCCCCCCCAATCGTGCTCCGAACAAGAGCGTCCAGGGAGTGCCCCTGGAAACACACTCCCAATATTCGGGAGTGAACTCCAAGGCTCCCTAGGATGCTCCCCGCCACTATGAAGAGCGTGGCACTCCCTCGATGCTCTCGAAGCTCCCTAGGTGCTCCCTAGACACATTGAACCATGATTGTGGTTTTTGAGTAGGTTTGACCAAAAATGTTGGCAATTAATGGTAATGTTAAATTCAAGTTAACATTTCCCTTATCTTTCCTTTTTATCCTTTTACTTAAATTTTTAACAGTACCATTAATTGTTTCAGAATGTTTGAGAGTGGTTCCAATCTCATCGAACTTCATCTGGAGAAAGTAGAATTTCATATCCCATTCAAAATTCAGCACACTTAACAATTTTCAGGATTGATGGGATTGCAACATTTTCATTGGATTTTATCACATATAAGGGTATGTGACTGGCATTTAATCAAGAGAGCCAAACCCCTTATGCACACCAATGTTGGTGGTGTTGATTGTTGAACTCCTTTGTCATGGCCTTAGCAAAAATGTACCCTTCACTCAAACCAAAATCATTGATTAGGAATGTTAATCTTTTTCTACCATATTTTAAGGCTTGGATTAGGTAGTTTCATCGAATTTGGGTGGTGTTGATTGATGTCCCTAGAGGATCGAGGTAGAGGCAACAGCTAGACAAGTGGCAAGGATGAAGGTCCAAGGATGATACTAATGATGAGGATCACAATATAAGCGATGGTGGAACATTGCCTGTCATTCATGTTTTTCATTTAAATGTTGTTCGTTTATTCATAATGCTTTCTTTCAAAGTTTTAATATTGTCATTAATGTTGTTGTCAATCTCGCTCCACCCCATGCTTTGGCAAACTTGATTGAAAGGTTAGAAGTTCTTTTTAAATTTTTGAATCAATTCAGATTGTGTTCTAAAATATTTGTTTCAAACTTTACGTGGGACGAACTTTGTGACCATTAACATGGAGGATGTTAATGCAACGTCAAATTGGATTGATGAATATGGCTAAGAGGACCAAGAACCATCATTTGTTATATCAAATCGTCGAGGCAAAGGGAGGGGGGTCAAGAGGGCCTTGTATTGGCTTAGATGCATCTTAACCCAAATCTATTAAGCACCAACAGGGATCAAAAAGAAACCAAGACACAAACTTGCCGGTGATTAAAATACCCTGGTCAAGATGGATCTAGGTCAATTTCTTTAATTATTATACTATTTTATATTATTATTATGGTCATTTTTTATGTTACCGATCTTTCTTTTAGTTTATTAGCATTATGTTATGTTGTACATCTCATACATAGTGGGTTGCATACCCACTTAGATTCTCTTGATGCAATTTTGTGTGTGTGAGGCATTATTTTATTATTCTTATATTTTTTCAATTACAGTAATCAAAAGTTCATTGTTTTAAATTTTAATTTGTTATAGTATGGACTTCATTTTTTTTCATTTTGAATTTGTAAGTGTAACCAACATTACACATCTCATCCATATTGGGTTGTAGAGTGCACCTTGCTTCTCTTGGTGCAATTATGTCATACTATTTCAAATTTAACACTGTGATTGGACAATTTGTCCATTTTGGTTGATAACTTCCTTCCTGGTCCATGGTAATTTTCATGTATGATCAAATGATACACTTAGTTAATATCAATACAACTTTAGGATTGCAAAATCCAAATGTTTGCATTATATCCAATGTAATATTTCAAACCTAACCTAATTTCAACACAAAAACTTCATATTTTTCAAGAAGTTCTAATTTTTTTGCATTTTCTATATATCGTGTTTTGTCAAGTCGTGAATCAAGTTTGACTAATGGACCAAAACGAGTCTCGTGTCAAGTCAGGTCAAGTTTGGTGACTTTGACTACAACTACAATAGTATTGTTTTAACAGTAATGGAGTTAGACAAAAAGGTTAAGCAATAAATCAAAATTGTTTATGTGTACATAGACGAACAACTTCCAGTGGGCACACGATATGTGATATAGGAAAGAATTTCAATAATTGTCAAATAATAAGACTAACATTATTGTCGTAAGGAGGATTGAGGAGTACCTTACAACTACTAGATAACATTTTCATTGTATTTTAGAGGCAAAATATTTCAAGTCACAAAGCATTTTAATGGATCATATTCTAGACCACATTCAAAAATTAATGAATGCACTTGTTATTACTTTCAAGTTTGTAAAACATTTAGTCTTTGTGCTTACATGCAAACAACATGATTTGGTAGCTACACATCCCTCAGTACTTGTCGAGAGTCCAAGCCAATGGAATGTTCAATCTCAAGCTTCTTGCAAAAAATCTCTAACACCCTACCATTTAATCATCTCTCAAGCTTCCTACAAAAAATCTCTAACACCCTACCATTTAATCATCTCTCAAGCTAACTTTGAAACTACAATAAAAAAAAGTAAATCACTAATGATACTACTCTCGTAAAACGAGAAGAATGTTTGTGCTAGTTCACTAGACAAAAAGAATGACCTCCTCCAAATTTCCATAGAACCATCACAAATAAATATTATCATTAATTTAAATTAAAAAAAGTTATTACCAATGGTTTCTTAAAGAGATGCCACTTATAGCTTAGTCACAAAAAACATCAACATTGCAATAAAGCCAAACTTTGAGCTAGAACATAATAAAAGACATGTCAATATTACTAACACGGTGAATTGTTGTTTATAGTTTTTTGCACACCAAAGCAGCATTAATTGAAACGATTATCTATTGCATGCACAACATGCAAATGAGATGTTCTATTCAAAAGAGATTAGAGTCTCATAGGGTCCTTATTACTATTTAGAAATTACCTAAAGGAACTCATTATTGTAATTAGTTAAACCATGAAACATTAGAATACTCAACCATACACACTTGCAATCTAACTAGCCTAACCTCTAAACACTTCAATGTCCATCTCAGTTGCATGCACTTCATAATGAATGCCACCAAGTTGTTAGAGCTCTGATACCATGTAAGACCCGAGAAATTTGCAATAACATATAATAAAATCCAACCGATCTTATCACCTATTCCGAGCATCAGAAAATTCAGTAAATCAAAGAATGCAAGAAAAGAGAGACATATTTACGTGGTAAAACCCCAATGAGGGGAAACATCCATGGAAGTTGGTCTTCTATTCATCAAACAAACTCTCCAATCTTACAAGGCAAGAAAACACTCAAGTGTGGAGTTCATATGGGATCCATACAACTATATGGATGATCTGGCCCGAGGACCAATAGGGTCCAAGCTAAAAATCAATATCATAATAAACCACCTACAAGTCTCTTACATTCTTGCTCATCTAAAGGGCATGATCTGGCCCGAGGACCAATAGGGTCCAAGCTAAAAATCAATACCATAATAAACCACTCACAAGTCTCTCACACTCTTGTTCATCTAAAGGGCATGATCTAGCCCGAGGACCAATAGGGTCCAAGCTAAAAATCAATACCATAATAAACCACTCAAAAGTCTCTCACACTCTTGCTCATCTAAAGGGCCTCCTTCACCTCTTTTATATATGAGAAAGTGAAAGGAGAACAAATCTCATGACACATGTGAGATAAACCCTTTTTACAATACAGAGAGCTAATGAAGAATAACATTACAGAATGCCATAGCCATATAATCTAAGACTACTAGGCAATCATTAACACATTCTAACATTCCCCCTTAATGATGACTAAGGGATAGAATCACACTTGGAGTTGTGTTACATGCCAATATGAGATCTCACAAGTTTAATGATGGATCACTGTGTGCACAAATCCCTCATAATGATAGGCTATACAACTGTAAATGTTGTTGATGCCTCATTGTGTGTACAAAATGCCTCATAATGATAGGCTATACAATAGTAAATGTGGCCACTAGACAACTAGTACATGATGGTTGTAAACCGAAGATGAAGATGGCATTACATGACATTCCCCCTTAATGACAACTTAAAACATCTTGAAGAACTGGCAAATACAGATCCAAACTTTGTTGATGTCAAGAATAAGCTGTGAAGAGGAACAATGTAGAAAACCATCCATATGTTGCAACCAGATCCTCAATAAGGTGCAAGGAGAAGACACTTGCTACCATCAAGAATCAATGCAAAATGACCAGCAATGACAACATCAATATGCTCATGATGAAGTGCCAAGCAACTCAAGATAGAGAAGTGATCTGCAGAACCATTATGTTGCCAAACTCTTCACACACACCACTGAGGAACAGGTGAAGCAAGCAGAGAAAAAACTGCAAGAAAGAACCTCCAAGAGCAGAGGCATGAATCATCATGGCAAGTACACAATGTGTCAAAGAAAAATCTCTCCATGAATACATGAATGATAGCAAAAGATGAAGTTGAATGTGATCCAACAGGCTAAAAGTGTCGATGACCAACTGAAGTACTTCAATCAGGAACTTGAACATGATCTCACAATGATCATCAAGCTCAACAAGTGCTATAGAATCTAGATGTACCATATGCAATGTAAGATGATCTCCCATAATCCGTCTAGATGAGGTGTAGTCAAGATCTCACGCGCTGCTACAAACAGTGACCCAATGCTCTGAGTGCACAACGATCCAAGGGCCAAGGCTACGCTACAGATCTAAGTGTATAGAGGTCGCTACAAAAGTAGATATGAAATCTACGAGCAACAAATCTGCAACAAAATTTTGCCTGTGATCTGCTCTCCCACAAATCAATGAAAAGGGCCAAACTTGCCCAGACTCCAGCAAGACCCTAAATAGATGGTGCAAGTACCAACCACATGGAGGATAATGTTTGAACGACTATCATTGAATATGATTCCAGTGGAAAAGGAAGTCATAAGAGATGGATCCGGTATCCCCTGCTTTAGCATATCAGTTGTTAGCATGTGTCTTCACAGACTGATGTCATGAAGGCCCACTATCACAAGCAATAGCACATGGCATACTGATACAAGGAAAATAGCAAGCTAGAATGGGCCCTGAATACCCATTAACTTATGAGTCAACTCCATTGATAACAGCTCTCCACTCAAAACAAAAATCGAAGAAGAACCATCAATTCAATGTTAGCACTACAATGCCTTACCATGGCTCTAATTTCTTTGACTGCACTGGAAACAGAGGAAGCACCCCTTCGATATAACAAAACTTTGAAATGTTTTGCTATAATCAGCAATAACCTGAGACCTTTTGACCATATCCCATATTCAAGCTACATTCCTAAGCTAGTCGCGCTCACTAATGGGCCTTGCAAAGGAACGACATGGCATTGAAAGCACCCGATCATGAAGTTGAAAGCACACCCATAACCTAGCCCAGAAAACCCTATTCCATAGGGAAACATGCCCCTTTCCATACCTGCAGCTGGAAGCAGAGGGGGGAAACAATCTTCAAATCTGCCACGATCTCTCCCACCTCTAAAACCACGATCATAATCACGTCCATAAGGCTCGGGTTTTCTATATTGCGGTGAACAAGCACCGGATACCAAATGTTATTCAGATTGGTAGAGAAACCCTCTTGCAAAGAAAAGGGCCAAACTTGCCTAGACAAAAATCGAAGAAGGATAATGTTCCAACGACTATCATTGAATATGATTCCAGTCAGAGATGGATCCGATATCCCCTGCTTTAGCATATCAATTGTTAGCATGTGTCTTCAGAGACTGATGTCATGAAGGCCCTCTATCACAAGCAATAGCACATGGCAGACTGATACAACAAAAATAGCAAGCTAGAATGGGCCTTGAATACCCATTAACTTATGAGTCAACTCCATTGATAACAGCTCTCCACTCAAAACAAAAATCAAAGAAGAACCATCAATTCAATGCCAACACTACAATGCCTTACCATGGATCTAATTTCTTTGATTGCACTAGAAACATAAGAAGCACCCCTTCGATATAACAAAACTTTGAAGTGTTTTGCTATAATCAGCAATAACTTGGGACCTTTTGACCATATCTCATATTCAAGCTACATTCCTAAGCCAGTCACGCTCACTGATGGGCCTTGCAAAGGAACGATGTGGCATTGAAAGCACCTGATCACGAAGTTGAAAGCACGCCCATAATCTGGCCCAAAAAACCCTATTCCATAGGGCAACATGCCCCTTCCCATACCTACAATTGGAAGCAGAGGGGGGAAACAATCTTCAAATCTGCCACAATCTCTCCCACCTCTAAAACCACAGTATAATCACGTCCATAAGGCTCGGGTTTTCTATATTGCGATGAATGAGCACTGAATACCAAATGTTATTCAGATTGGCAGAGAAACCCTCTTGCAAAGAAACGTTCTTTGTACGGTGCAAAAAAGCCCTTGATTCGTCAGTATGTTGTTCTCAGCTCAAAAAGGAGCTCGAGAGGCACAAATCCGTATACTACAAATGTGGGAGAACTTTTGGGTCTGAGGAAAAACGACCTTCCAACAACAAATTGGCCCCTCAATCAAACAAATCAACCCCCAAAGAGGCAAATCGAAGCACTCAACAATCAGATCGACCTTCCAAAATGCAAATCGCCCCTTCAATCAAACGAGTCGACCCTCCAAGATGCAAATCAACCTTCAACACAAAGAAATCGACCTTCAAAACAGCAAATTGGTGCATATCTGAACAAACTCGACCGTACACGCGTGAATTTGGGAAAAATAGAGGGTCCATATAATAAAAAATGTGGTTATGTGGTCCCTACGGGCCTTGGAGAGGAGAAGGAGGGGCTTGGTTAGTTAGTTAGCGAAAAAATGAACACCCAAAATAAAATTCCACCCAAAAAGATCTCTCGGATCAAAAGTTATCATCTTCGGAAGAAAAAAATAGGTTTAGTAAAAAAAATAGGCTTGGTAAACCACCAAACCTAAAAATTTCCCTAAAAACTTTAGGTTTTAAAAAAAAAAAATGACCTGGGCTAGGGCTAGGCAACTTAATTTAGATATGAGCAAAAGGAAGCCAATTTTGACAAACCAATAATCAATTTGATTCTTGATTGATTCCTCTATTCTGGAGACAATGGTGAGGTTGGATTTGCAGAAAAAGGCTCAGAAAAGGTGATATGTGCACAGATCCGATGAAAAACGAAGTGGTTGTCATGGTAAAATTCCAGATCTACAAGAGAAGGGGGCCCAAACAAACAGATCCACCGAAACCTAATGCAAAAAATTCAAGAAAGAATTCAAGCAAGGAGAAAGGGCACGGTATTCGGCTTTGATACCATGTTAGATCCGAGAAGTATGAAATAACATATAATGAAAATCCAATCGGTCTAATCTCCTATACCAAGCATCAGATAAATCAATAAATTAGAATGCAAGAAAAGATAGACAAGAGAGACAAATATTTACGTGGTAAAACCCCTAATGTGGGGAAACATCCACGGAAGTTGGTCTTCTATTCCTCAGGCAAACTCTCCAATCTTACAAGGCAAGAGAACACTCAAGTATGGAGTTCATATGGGATCCATACAACCATATGGATGATTTGGCCTGAGGAACCATAAAGTTCAGGCTAAAGATCAATACCATAAACCACTCACAAGTCTTTCACACTCTTGCTCATCTAAAGGGCCTCCTTCACCTCTATTATATATGAGAAAGTGAAAGGAGAACAAATCCCATGACACATGTGGGATAAACCCTTTTTACAATATAAAGAGTTATTAAAGAATAACATTACGAAATGTTGTAGCCATGTAATCTAAGACCACTAGGCAATCATTAACGCATTTTAACACAAGCTCCCTTTTTATCCTCTCCTAGGAAGTGGCATAAAGCATTGTCACCACAATTTGGGACGTGTCATGGGAACAAAATAAGCATTCAACAAACTCTAACATTTATCATGGTAACAATGCTCCAAGGTAACCTTGTGTTGAATATTTGAAGCAAGCAATTTCCAATGACCTACATCACCAATCATGCCATTTCCAGTGACCTACATCACCAATCATCAAGAAACAAATATAAGAGAAGGCTCATATGTGTGTGTGTGTTTGTGAGATAAAGTTTTGCCCAAAGGGGTTGAATCCATTGATGAGGTGCAAGGAGACTCTTATCAATGGGCAAGATTCAATCCCTACGAGGGCTTTTCTTGGAGCCATGGGATCACCTTGTGGTAGTGATTGAATGTGTAATTGCACTCAAAAGATTATATTAAATGATCTCATGACCCATGCACACATAAGTGGATTAAATCCCTCCCCTATGTCCTTCAAATTTAAGAAGCTCTAGATGTAGGTCTAGTGGCAACTTGAAGTAGTTGTTGTGACAATTACCCAAGTTTAAACCCTAGTGAGCATGCTCCTCCCCTACGTGAGATGTGTCGGATGTGGCCAATGATTATATTAAATATTGTTGATATAGCCATCGTTGTAATGGCACTAGCAAGGTACTAGAAAACCCTATTCTTCATTTAAGCATGTGACAGCAGGTCGAGCTTCTTTTCGAGTTTACTGTCTGTAAAAAGATGGGTTCCCATTTTTAAAAAAATACGATTAAATTTTCATTATGTGTTTTAATATCTAAGTCAGCACAGTAAAAGAAAGACTAATATAAGTTTTAATTATTGAAATCAGCTAATATCGATAAAAGGTGAGCTAATGTTAAGCTAGTATTGAAAATTATTTTGATATAAATAATATTAATGTGGATGAAAGATAATGATGTTAATAGTAGATGTTAGCTATAATAATTAACAATTTTCACATAGATGGCATTAGATATTAATCTAACAAAACTATAAAAGAAAGTGACGGATATGATAAAAAGGGACTACAAGAAATTATGATGTAAATGAAAATGACACCTAAAGAAATAAAAAACTCGCCATGAAATAAAAGAGATTATTTTTTCGACATTTTTCACTCATCGCAAAGTCAAAAACAAAGGCCACATATCTGCGGTCATTCTCTGGAAGAGAGGCCTTGAAATCATTGTATCTCTCTGCTGCATCTCCAAAAGGAAAACACACACACAAAACCGGGGAGGGAGTAAGGGTCTTGAGGAGGAGAAATGTAACAGTGTCATCATGAAGCGCATGATCACAAAAGCCATCAAATACCACTGTAGGATAAGCCATATTCGACACAGCAGCAGGAGCAATCTAGAGACAACAACACCCTCACTGCACAGATGGGAGACAGGCATTGTAAAAGCCAAATGCAGACACTTACAGCAATGCAGGGGAACAAAAGTGGGAAATGGAGGTAGTATTATGGCACATATAGAATGGCCAACGACTGAAGCAAGTCCTCTCAAATATCATAATATGTCATCTGCCACCTCTCTCATTTCCGGGGAACGGTGAAAATGACAAGTATACTGACCCCCACTGCGACCAATCCGTGCACAAATTCATGCACCTCAATGCATGTACAATTGAATTAATTAGATGTCCATGTTAGGGAAACATATAAAAGTTCAAGCAGTGGGGCAGGACGGCGTCCCTATTGCCCATCCACATGGAAAATCTGACCCCAAAAAAAGGGTGCACCACTTCTGGCACCCCTCCCGTAGAAAGCAAACTGGACACAACTGTCAGAAGATTAGCACGCATCATTATATTTAATATTTTGTTATAAAGTATTTGGAAATAAAACTAGCAGGTTAAAGAAAATACAAGAAATTTAAAGTTTAAACAGGGAAATGACATCTTAAAGACAGAAAATAGCCAAGAACATTTTAGCTAGTGTTCCAAATAAGCACCATGGAGCTGCTACAGAAAAAATCCAGAGCCCCTGTCTTCTTGGATTGGACGTTTACACAATATATTCGACTGCAATACACTTCTTTCGCATCTATGGAAAAGCAATTTTAGTCCAGAATATATTACAGAAAAAATGAAAAAACCATTCTCACCGTCCCAGATATGACAACCATTTGTGTTAAAAATCGATACTGTTCCTTGTCAAATCAATTTGAACATCAAAATTATTTCAGATTGGTTGGATACAGATGAGTATATGAACGCAAATAAGAGAAAAATAATCTCAAACCAAAATATAACATTAGAACATTGTATACCAAAGAGAAATTAATAGGAACATTCACACTTTCGCCAAAGCACCTTAAATAAGGGTATAAAGGCTGTGGAAGCAAAGATTTTAAAGGATTTCGAGTACCCAAAAACATCATCATTAGGAATGATTAAGAATTTGATAAACATATTCTAACTGAAACACAAGTAAACATGAAACACTAGAAACGGAACTTAAGCTGGGACAGTCGAAAGCTGCAAAATCACATTTCTCATTTGTTCACAAAACAACATTTGGCCGGGTATGGAATTTCCAATAATTTAATGTAAAGGGACTTATCTGCAGCAGCTAAAACTCTGAAAGTTTGCTTTCACGGGATCAGAGTTTTCGCAGCAAATGAAGGCCCAAATTTGTCCATATAATGTATGTGCCAAGACTATGCATAGCGCTACTGCATTTTCAGGTCCTTAAGCTTCGCCTCTAAATCATCATCACTGTCACTGCTCTCATTTCCATCATCGTCCTCATCCCCATCCTCGTCATTATCCTCATCCTCGTAGTCATCACCTTCGCCCTCTGCATTATTATCTTCCAGAGACCCAAGCACGGTAACACCCTTGACACCTCTTCTCAGCACATCTTTGACAGCATCAATTCCTTCTTCGGAAATGCAAT
>JASDQU010100098.1:391003-408352 GCA_032191745.1 Picea mariana
ATGGTCATTACCTCAAGGGCCTCGGCCTCGGATCTTCCTGCAATAAAATCTGAAAGATCAACATCAGTCAGATTTCTCTGAACTTCAATCAAGACTCTCTCTGCAACACGAGCAGAATCGAGACCAAAGCTT
This sequence comes from Picea mariana, assembly GCA_032191745.1. Classification (NCBI taxonomy): domain Eukaryota; kingdom Viridiplantae; phylum Streptophyta; class Pinopsida; order Pinales; family Pinaceae; genus Picea; species Picea mariana. Next base: position 391,136 of record JASDQU010100098.1, read on the forward strand.
CGGTTGCTGAAGCATATCTTGGTATAACTATTCCCTTCCTCTGTTAATGGCCTCAGGAGCTCCTCAGCAAGCTTTTCATCAACAAACCCTCGATCACCTCTTGATATATCAAAGATGGTCTCCTTCACTTCAACAGTTTCCGGCCTTGGTTCCTTCTCATGTTCTTGTTTCTGGCTTGTGGGTCCTCGCTTAAGGGCCTCTAGCATGAGTCTACTGGCTTCTCTTGCATAAAACTGCACCACGGAGCTATCATCCAAATTGGGTTCCTTGGCTTCATGATCATTTGCTGCAAGAAATGCTGTCTCTTCGATTCTTTTAGCATTTTCTGCGGCTTCTTCTTTGCTCAGGAGGCCATACTTTCTGGAAAAGAATGAAACTGAAGAGAGATTATCGGTCATGCGTTCTACCAGCATGAGGCGAGTGCTCTCACTTGGAGGCCACAGCTTGATAGAGAATGCTCTCTCTGCCTGGTTGTTTGTTGATCCCATGATGTTGGTTTTGGTTTTCCAACAGAAGAATGCTTCTGATCTGTGAAGTGATGCAAGGTATATGAACTGCTCAGGAGAAAACCGCTAACAATCCTTCGTCGCTAGCACTACAGCATACATTAATACATGCATCTGCAAACCCACAGTGGAAGGCGCCAAAGATAGCGGACGGTAGCTATAACGCATCTATTGCATTCCAAGAAGTTGGATCTAATTAACCAAGTAAAAGAGGTATCTTCCCAATTTCCATCTTGTCCCAAAGACATGATGTTATAATGATCCATGATCCATCTAAAAAATAATTTGAGTTAATCCATGATCCACTTGTAAAATTATTTGAGATAGACATACTCAAGCATCATAGGCAATTTAGAAGTGCGTGTCAAATTCAAGTTAAGACGGATATGTGGCTATGTCAATAATCAATTTGTGATAGTCTATGATCCATCTAAAATCGATTTGAGATATACATCCTGTCAAATTCAAGTTAAGACGCATATGTGCCTATGTCAATAATCCATAGATGAATTCGTGGACAATCTTGAACAATCCAAATCCAATCCATTAGAAGAAGAAAATATTTTAACGTTTACAATGTTAACAATAGTTTAAGAAAATATTTTAACGTTTACAATGTTAACAATAGTTTATGGGACTGATTTCTATATTTCAGTCTTTTTTCTGTTCAATTTGATGATGAGCTCTCTCAATTTTTCCATTGTCTCCTCGTTGAATAAATTATTTCAAGAGCTAGTTGTCAAAATACTTACATAGTTGTCCCTATTGTCTTTGAAAGCTTCACACTCTAAAATGAAATGTTTTTTTTGTTTCCACTTTCTGGAGGTGCAAAACATACCCACCCTTTCTTCCAAAGCTTCCTTTGGTCTTTTCTAACGCCTAGTTTCACAACAGAATTGATGGGAATTGGTTCTTAGTTGGGCAATAAGCACTTTGGCTCTCCAAGATATATTGGCCCCTATGTACGCTTTTTGATGATGATTATATGTGGGGTTAAACTCTTCAATATAATACTATTTCTTTCTCCCTAGCCTTTTATCCCAAGTTCACTTGTGAAACCTATCAATAACAAAAGCCTTTATCTCTTTGTTGTTCGTAGGGCACTTGTCCAAGTGAATATCTCATTTACTAAGCCATTTAATATTTTGTCGCATCCACGTCTTCTTTCTTTTGCACAACGTGTCATTGAAGACAACCTTAGGCCACCGACCTTCTTCCATCTGCTCAATTTTTTTTAGATATCTTACACGACGCACCATAGCAATTGCTTCAATAGGAGCAACCCCCATTTCACTTAGCATAATATCATAAGGGGTTGAACTTTTAATTTTAAACTTGTTTGTAATCAAACGTTTTTTAATCTTCTCAATTTGCTTCCACTGTAAGTCAGATGTACTATTGGCCCATACTTCACAACCATATAGAACCATCAGAATCACTAAAAGCCCAAAGAGAGTTTGCATAGTCTTCCAATCTCATAGCTCTGGCTCTCTACACCTATTTTGGAAAGCATAGAACGCTTTCCAACCCCCCAAAGTTATTTTCTTTCTGCAACCTTCCCAACTTAGATTTTTGTTGAAGTCAATTATGAGGTATTTGTAATCTGCAACTTCTTCAATGGTGTTGCCTTCAAAGTAGAACTTATGTTGATTATGTTTTCTTTTGCTAGAGAAAACTACCACTTTTATCTTGCTAGTATTGACTTGCATCCTCATTGTACTACAAAAGTGCTCAAGGGAGATTAAGTGTTCTTGCAACCCAAGAGCAAATTTAGCAATCAGAACAAGGTCATCTGCATACAAAAGAAGCCTTATCACAAACTCACCCAAAAGAGCACCATCACCCTCCTATAAGTTTAACCACTCTTCAAGTTTGTCTATATATAAACCAAAAAGGGTAGGGGACAAAGGGCGCCCTTGCTTGACCCCGATATCACTCCTAAAACTTTCAGAGGTACTAGTTGATGTTTTTATTTTGACTTTAATCTCCTCATATAGCCTATGGACAGTTGCTCTAAGTTGCATAGGAACCCCAAGTTCCTCCATTCTCTATCAAAGCTTATCTCTAGGGACCGTGTCAAAAGCGCTTTTGAAATCGACAAAGCAACAAAAGGCTTCCTCATTTTTCTCCCGCACTTTTTCAATGATGTGCCTTAGAGTTATAACGTGATCAATCGTTGAGTGTTTAGCTCTGAAACCTACTTGCCCTTTAGCACGCTTATCTTCTTCTTCCACGCACTTGTTGATTCTATTTTCTAGCATACTTCCAAATAACTTTGCAAACAAGGGGTTTATCATTATGGTCCTATAGTTGGGGGGATTCTTGACATCCCCACTCTTGAAAAGCGGTATTGTTAGGCTCGTTGTCCAATCTATAGGGAATCCCTGTTGAATGATGTTGTTGAAAATTTTCATAATGTGAGCTGCAAGAGTTTTTGAACCCCACTTTAGATATTTTGCTTGGAGTTCAACTAAATCTTTTGTTTTTCCAACCCCCAATTTTTTTATACCCACCTCAATCTCTTGCACGGTGAAGAGCTTAGTAGTAGTCTTGACCAAGGGAGGGGGGTCAACCTTGGGATCTTGCTCATAAAGTTCCTTTGCATACTCGAACCATTGATAAGTTGTGATATTATTTTTAGTTTCTTTCTTTCTCGTTTGAAGTTCCTTCCAAAATAACTTGGGGTTATTTTTCCCTAAGAAGATTAGTTCCTCCCTCCTTGAGATCATGAAATCAACTTTTTTCTTTCTTACAATTTACTTGTAGGATTTTATGTTTATTTTATTTTGTCTTGACTCTTTCAAAGTTTTCTTTGTTGTTTTGCATTCCTCATCAAACCAAGCATTAACCGGAAAGCAATTTGTTTCAAATTTCCTATTTTTTGTTCTTTTGCATTCTGTAAGTGCGCCTTGAATTAAATTTGTTAGCTCATGACTATGGAGGCCCTGGGACGAAATTTTCTCCTTGTTAAACAACCTCTCTAGCGTTGTCTTGAAGGTGTTACAGTTTTTTTGAGTCAAAATAATTATGCCCTTTGAAGGAGGTTGTTGAATGTGCTTATTTTTTGTCCCATGATGTTGTTGTTCAGCCCAAGTGAAACTTAAATAGATCGGTATATGATCAGATTTCAACTCCCACAGTTGTTCACCAATCAAAACTTCCTCCATTTTTTCACACAAGCTATGTGAGCAAATTGCATAGTCTACTACACTTGCTCCATTGTAAGTATTGCAGGTGAAATTACCAGAATTCACCCATCTAGCCAACCCATTACAAATGACTTGAGTCAAATGCCCCACATAGAGTAAGCAGTTGCTCCCCAAAAAGATTGCAGCTTTTGTTGTCCTCTGAAACTCGTGTCCACTGATGATTTCTTTCTTTTGTAAGCCAAATGGGATTGTAGTCTTCCTTACAATGAAGAATATTAGCTTGTTCACTTGTTTTCCTAGCATTGAAATCACATACTATAAGGACTTCACTTAGTTGAGAGTACGCTGCAATATCATTTATTAAGGCTGCAAAGGGGTCTTTGTGGTTAAGCCCCCTACTTTTGTAAGTTTTTGAAACTTGTGGGGCAAAATAACATGCTGCAATTATGATGATGTTACCATTTTCTGATATTTTAAACCAAATTAATTGTTTATTTGAGTCTTCTCTTTCTAACTGAATGAGACGACCTTTATTTTTCCTCACTAAGACCATGATGCCCCCGTGTCTTTTACCATTCTCAATTGCCTTGTTCCACACTGCCATCTTCACATACCCTTCAAACAAAATTGTCTTGCACCCTTCATGCTCATGTGTTTCCAATAGACAAATTATGTCTCTCTCTTCAGCGATAGGTCCTAACCCAAGTCCCTGCCTCCAAGGATAACCTTTGCAGTTCCAACAAACTAACCTTAGGGAAACCTGGGTATAACCTGATTGCTATTTGTTTTGGCCTACAAGACTCAAATTTGAGTATTCACCCCTATTTGCCCATACTAGCCTTGTTGCATAGTTTCTTGCTAATGAAATTATTGTCGCTTCTTGGCTACCAACTTGCTGTCATGTTTTAGAATGAGGACCGAAAAAGGCAATAACAACTTTTCCTTTGAACAACCATGCCCTTTTTCTCTCATCCCTTGCTACCCTAACCTTTGACATCTCTTCCCTTCTTTCCTCTTGTTGTCTAATAGTTAAATCTTCGTCTAGAAAAAAGTGAGAGCCCCTCGAGAGTTGCTTCTTGCCTAGGAGAATTTGTTTTTCACGTATGCTTGACATGATGACTTTTATGGACCTAGCTCTCTTGCCACTGGGCTTACCCACCCTCCATGCTTGGCAAATTCGACCTTGCCAAAACAACTTGTCCTTCAAAAAATCACTTGCAAGATCAAGAGTGCATTCATTTTTTCCATACTCTCTCACACCTTTGATAATTATGTTTGTTGCTCTGACTTGTCTTTCTTTGATTTCTCTATCTTGCATGCCACCCCCCTAGTTGTTTGTTCCTTTTCCATATTAGCGGGATTGCTAATAACTTGTGCCAAAGTTTTGGAATTTTTTGTAAAATCTCTTTTCTCTTTCTCCCTTACTTTCCCTCCATGGGTGTCTGATTGTTCAATTGTTTTCCATTCAACTTTGGATGTTTTAGAGTTCATCACCTCTCTAATTTCCACAGCAGAGTCTTCCTTGATTTGCTCGACATCCTTCATGCCTTGCCATTCAACCTTTACTACCAAAAGAGTTTCTTGCAACAATGTCACTTGATCTCTTAAAACTTTATTGTTTTTTACTAAGCCCGATTTTCTACTATCAATAGCTGGATTTTAAGGTCTCTCTCATGCTCTTTGACTTCCAAAACCTCCAATCTCCTCTTGCCATTTAGTAACTTGCACATACAGGTCAGATGACCAGGTGAGAGGTGTGGATGTGGGACTGTACAAGGCATAATCATTGTTGTCTCTAGTCATGTTGTTCCTACACCCTTTCAAAAGAGGCTCGTTTGAAAGTTTATTACGGAGGGCCAATTTTGCCTTGTCTGCTCCCATTTTAGACAAGCAACTCTATGTTTTAAAATACCCCGAAATTGTTTGGCATTGACCCAAACCCACTTCCCTGCTTTGCTTGAAAAGACAATTTTCACTTGACCTAAATGGTTTGTTTCACTAGAGACCTGTACCTCTTGCCCATTTTTATGTGTGTTGAATGTATTTTCATTGCCATAGGGGACAAGAAAAAAACACAGAATAAGGAATAGGACAATACATGTCTATCTATTGGGGACACAGGACTGAAAACTACCAGGGGTCCACCTAAACCTCTCGCAGCTAAATGCCAAATCTCTCACTGTTCTCGTCCCGTCACTATCCAGACTCTGCTTTCCAGATCCATCGTCGTTCTAGACCCCTCGTTGTCCATACTCTGTTTTCCAAACTCGTCGCTGCTTTCTAGATTCTTGTTGTAGATCTCTGAGTATTCCAGTATATATTCTGCTCTCCGAGGTGCACGAGCCCACACCAAGATCCATCGTTGTATTTAACCTGCGAACACCAGGATATTGTCCCTCGCCGTGATAAAAAGACTATCAAATTCAAGTTTAGATGGATATGTGTTTTATTAATATTTAAATATTTATTTTAAAAATATATAAAATTTGGGATTATGGTGTTTTGTTGCTTGAGTTTTTTTGGAAAAAATTTAGAAAGCACAAACAACAAGATTAAGTATGAAAATCTTCACTTTAGAATTATGATGTTTTGTTTTTATGGTATGGTTAGTTTGGTGATAAAAAATATATTTATTTGGTTTTAAAAATTTATAAAGTTGGTGTTTCTTTTCTTATCATATTTATATAAAAGTTGGTGTTTCTTTATTGAGAGTATGGTTCACCCTCATATATATAATAGTATGCTTAGTTTCCAACAGTTAAATGGTTTTGATGTACTTCTTCTCGCCCCTGATATATATATAAAATGGTATGCTTAGTTTGGTGATAAAAAATATAATTATTTGGTTGAAAAAAATTCTAAAGTTGATGTTTCTTATACTATCATATTTATAAAAGTTGGTGTTTCTTATCCTATCATATTTATAAATGTTGGTGTTTCTTATCCTATCATATTTATAAATGTTGGTGTTTCTTTATTGAGAGTGTGGTTCACCCTCATATATAAAATAGTGAGTTTATCATATTTATAAAAGTTGGTGTTTCTTTATTGAGAGTATGGTTCACTCTTATATATAAAATAGTGTGTTTAGTTTGGTGATAAAAATATATATATATTTAGTTTAAAAAATGTATAAAGTTGGTGTTTCTTATTCATTCATATTTAATGTTTATCTTATCATATTTATAAAAGTTGGTGTTTCTTATCTTGTCATATTTAATGTTTATCTTATTATTATATTTATAAAAGTTGGTGTTTTTTTATTAAAAGTATGATTGATTAGATACTTAATATATAAGTACAGGATAAAAAAAATATTAAATCATGGGAAATAACTCAAGAGTACGTCGAACAGTTCACAAGTCAAATATCTCAGAAACTTGTGAATTAGCAAGGGTCGAGGCATCCCAAAGTCCATTGAGGTGGAAATCTATTCCATGGGTTGTCTACCCTTCTAACCTTATCACAACGAGCCAGCATGTATAGACTCTACCCCCCTCTAGATTCAAATATGCGACCTCCTAGGAGGAAACACATGTTTTTAACCATAAGGCCCACTCAAGTTTACATATAATTAATATGAAAAACAAAAAGACTTCTTAGGGTTACTTCAAATTTTAGTGAAAGTTACATGTGGCTTAAGAGGGGTTGGCAAAAAGATGTTAACTCTTTGCTAAACCATTGGAGAATAGATGAGGATGTCACTTTGCAAAGTATTGATACCTTTAATAATACTATCACATTTAAATTTAAGGAGAAATTGTGATGTGAGAAAGAAATAGAGGATAAATGAAAATTAAGGTATTATAAAAAGGTTATTAACCCTGATGTAGAAGATCAAAAGTATCATTTGTTATAGCTAACTTCAAGAAAAAATTCAACTTTGTTAAAATAAGATTGAACTCTCACAAGTTCCATGGTGAAATAGGGTGAAATAGGGCATTGGGCAATTCCTAAAACACCATGCAATGAAATAATGTGTTATCTTTGTGGTACTAAGAAGGGGGGGGAGGGGTAGAAAACACTCTTTTAGAATGTCCTAACTATGTCTACGTTAAATCTCAATTTCAAAATATTGTGACACCATGGATCTTCATAACATGTTAACTCATCAAAATTATGGAGATTTAGGAAAGCTTCTCTCCAATATTTTCCACCATAAAAATAAAATGTTAAAGCAAACCAATTAATTTCTTAAAGTTCAATAAACGAAAGTTGGTCTCACTGGATGATAAAAATCATCATCATATTTAATAAGTTATGCATTGTTTAGATTTAATGCATCCTCATTTCTGCATAAAAAAATATCCCACTTTTTTTAAATGTAATAGAATTTTTTTACATATAAATAAGCTTGGGATATTAAAATTCAATACAACGTATGTAGCAAGGGTGTATAACCAACTCTCCCCGTATGGGGTGTTGGGGACAAGCACCTCGGCGGGTTTAGTCCCTAAGGATGAGGAGCCAACTGCTACGGAGGGCCCAAGTACCAGGCTAGACCCTGAAGTCGAGGACGAGCGTGCGCCGGGGCAAGTGGGTTTACATGGCACAGACATCTTTTTGCATGAAGAACTGAGGCGACAGATCATTCCTCAAAGTACTAACATTAATGCTCTTAACTATAGACACTTCAGCCCTAATCCGCCCTCTCTCCGTCACAATTAATCTCGGTTCAATGGCAAAGCCGACAAGAAAAATGTGAATTAACAAGCTCTGCAGTCTAAGAAATTACCCGCAACGCCAATAAAGAGCTCCTCTCAAAGATTTGGTTTCAGTGAGGGACCCGTGGATTCATCAGTGTAGCAAGGGGACCGCCACTCATCCCTTTGCATGTTCCTTCAAGCCAAGGTGTAGCGTAATTGTCTGGGCCTCAATGGCTCCATGTAAAGGTTATCCCAGGGGTTATCGTCGTGGAGGTGGCACGCCAACTAAGCCCTCATCTCGCTAAGCAGGAGACGACCTACTAGCTTCCAAGGTCCTACACGAAGTGTTTGACGTGGCTACCACCTTTCTTGTCGCCACTCCTCTGTGCTTTCAAGAGTACCTGCAAGAGGCTAAAGCAAAAGTTCAGTTAGAAAGAACTATGACCACTAAGCAGGAGGTGGAAGAAGCTACCATCAAATGGGTTACTGATGTCGACAACACTCGCACGAGGGAGACTAAATATTGGAAAATCGTTGAATTGTACTAGCACATCAAGACCCTCCTGGGTCAAATGCTCCAGACTCACAAAGATGCCCAAAATACAATCCAGTTGCAACTAGATGGCCTGCACCTGATGCTTAGGGAAGCTCTCTCTCGCCTCTGTTAGACAACTGAGAGGGGGAGGGGTGAATCAATTGTCACTGTGCTAAAACAATTATGCCCATTTTAAACTCATTATAGAACACTCAATGATGATCACAATAATTCAGGGAAGTAAACAATAGAGTATTCAACATCAATCACACACATGAAGTATACAGAAACAAATATTCCCGAGGAAACCCATAAAGGGAGAAACCTCTTCTTCTTAGAATGCTAGACAGTCTTTTATGTTCTATACATCATCTATCTTTGAGTACCAACTCAATGTGAGGCTACCACCTCTGTTTTACAAGCTGCAACTTGCTAAGAGCACCAACTCTCTGGTTTCTCTAGCACCCGCTAGAAGGAAGCACCAACTCGTTGAGTGTTCCAGAACCAACTGGATGGAAGCACCAACTCGTTGAGTGTTCCAGCACCAACTGGATGGAAGCACCAATTTCCTGAGTGTTCTAGCACCAACTGTATGGAAGCACCAACTTCTAGTCACACAGGCACCAACCTGTACAATAGAGAACAATGGTTCTCCCTTGCACCACCCTACCACCCTGGTTTTTTAGGCTGCAACCAGATGGAAGCTACAACTCCCTGTGTTCAAGCAACGACTTGAAACTCCGAGGACAACATTCCTCCCTAGCACCACTCTACCACCCTGAGATATAAATCTTTTCTTTTTGAAATTTATTATAGTGATACAATATTTATCAATGGCTTACCAGTCTCATCGTTGTTCAGCTACACTGCTCTTCTCTGCCTGCATCAATGTGTTCCTGCTCGCATCTTCTTGTGCTTAAGTTTTCGTACAGTCTGATGTTTTCACCATTTCTTCTCTGTCCAGCTTATGTTCTTCATCTTTTCATCTTTCACGCTTTGTTCCTGTTGTCTTCTTGATCACATACAGTTCAACTTGTTTTACCGAGAAACAACAACCTTCCTTTGTCATGGCATCTTTCTTTTATTCATGCCCTTGTCATTTGTTACTCTCTGAATCTCCAACGCCCATGTCGAGAATCTCAGAACGCTCAAGAGCCATGATTCCAATGCCCCAAATAATGATTCAATTAGCATAACTGAATCGTAACTGATCAAGAAACCAAAAAGTGAAACATCAACCCTTCGATCAGATTATGTTTGATCAACGTCGTTGGATTATATACACAGAGGCTTTTTGACTTTTCAACGCGTAACCTCCGATGTGGAGCCTAACAACGCTAGCTCCTTCCTCACTCTTCTGCTGATGTGACTTGGGCGATGTTCTCATGTGACCACGTGATTGCGGGCACGACGAAAGGTGGTTTGAGGGAAATCCTCTTTTCGCCCCACAATTCACTATAGAGCTCCACATATGCTTTCTCCAAAACCGTGGTTTCGATTGCGGCCCGCTCACGAAAAATTAAGACCCGAGCATGTTTTGACCCCGCAATGCGACGAGACCGTCGATCTCAAGATCTTAACGGTACTCCTGAACTAACGGTTAAGATCTGTCTTTTCACGATCTGCGAATCAGATCCAACCTCCCTAAATCAATGACTGTGATTTATTTCGTGATATGGGCTTCAGGAATTTCAAATCTCAAACCCTGCTTTCTTTTGTACGCCAATCTTTCGGAGTCGATGATCCGCGGACACCTGTCCTTCTCAATCGACGACTCTGTCTCTACTTCGGGAGTTTGACCTTTCAATTAGATCAACGATTTTGGGGCCCCTTTCTCGATCAATGATCGAGATCTCCTTCAGGTCTTCGGACTTCTGAAATCTCAAATCTCAAACTTACACTCTAGATCAGACGACCCGGGTTCACTTCGGATGATCCAACGCTTGAGATCTTCTTCAGACGATCTGACGACTGAGATCTTCTTCGGACGATCCGACGGTCGAGAATGTATTTTGATTCTCTGGCTCTCTGGGCTTTGGGGATTTCAAATCTCAAACTGAATTCTTGAAGTGAGATTTTTCAGAGCATAACCTCCTCACATCTTTAGACCTGAAACAAATGATGTTCGTTGGATCAAGATCTTAGATCAACGGCTTGATCTGTCTGCGATACAACTTTGCTTTGGATTAAATCCAATGACTATCCATATTTGCTTATCCTATATTTTCGTTTAATTCGATTCAATAGCTGACGAAAATTCAGGTGATCGAGATCTCAGATCTCAGCCCTTGCTTATCCTATCCTTCCACTTAAGGTGATCCAACGGTCATCGCATTTTCTCCAGATCCGATGGTCCTTATTCATTTTGGATTTTCAGGCTTCGGGTAATTCGAATTTCAAGTTGCCAATTCTTTCGAAGTGAGATTCCTCGAACAGTAACCTCCTCGCAACTTTTGATGTGAACCAAATGTTGTTCGTCAATCATGTTCTTAGATCGATGGCTCGATCTATCTTCAGTGCTGCTCTTCTAAATTATCCTGTCCTTCCACTTAAAAGTGATCCAACGGTCGTGAAGACACTCGAAGCAGATCAACTATCAAGGATGGTTGCGGAACCACAACTTGCGAGTGATTTAACTCGTTACCAAAACTCTGCAATTTGAATTTGTGCGTTGTTGGTGAGTCAACCACAATCGTCAATCTTCGAGGCTATAAGATCTGACGGTCCTGACTAATTGTGGGATTGGAAATAGCACGATATTTAATTCTCCTTTCGATCTCCGCAATCTATCCCTGTCGTTGATCTGGCGATTGCACATCCGACGGTCACAACTTAATCTGATCGTTTGTTAGATCAACCACAATCGTCGATATTTGGGTTTATGAGATCTAATGATCTAGACCAATTGTGGGATTACAACTAGCGAGTTGTTTAATTCTTCTTTAGCTCTCTACAATTCATCCATGTCGTTGATCTGGCTTGCAGATCCGACGGTCACGATCCTCCAACGGTCCTCAAGCCCACGGTCACTCATATGACCGACGTCCATAATATTAGACAATCAACACAGTCAATTTCTTGATCAGACGGCTGCTGAGGCTTCTCACCCTGAGCTTACGCTTTTCCTTCCGAGCTTTGATCTCTACATATTGTTCGCTTCTCCTCCTTAGCTTATGCTTTTCCTGTTTTCCATCGTCGTTGTTGTTCTTTCCATCAATGACAAGCACACTCTTCCTGTAAAAACATGCCAACAATCTCCCCCTCTAGCATTGATGGCAACCCTGAAAGGTTGCACTATTCTTCTTAGACCTCCAACTGTAGCATCGAGACCACACCTTTTCTCCCCCTTTGACATCAATGTCAAAGAAAACATGCTCCCCCTAAGATGTTGCAGTACGTTTTTGGAGGTATAAGATATTCAACCAACACACACTCCCTCTGACAAGATGGATTCTCTTAGGTGAGAGGAGGGATGACACCCAACTTCTGACAGAGATATTCAAATGGTGTCGTGGCTAGGGGTTTAGTAAAGATGTCTGCAATTTGTTCTGTGGAAGGAATATAATTCAGTTGAACAACTCTATTTGTAACCTGCTCTTTGAGAAAATGATGCTTTACTGCTATATGCTTCGTTTTTTAATGGAGAACGGGATTCTTCGAGACACTAATGGCACTGGTGTTATCACAGTGAAGTGGAATGGGATCAGTATAAGTTACCTTCAAATCTGCAAGAGTTTGTATCATCCATAAGATCTGAGTGCAACAGGTAGCAACAACAATGTACTCTGCCTCTGTAGTTGAGAATGAAATAGATCCCTGCTTCTTACTAAGCCATGCTACTAACGAATCACCTAAGAAGAATGTGCCTCCACTAGTGCTCTTTCTCTCATCCAAACAGTTTGCCCAATCAACATCTGAATATGTAGTTAATTGAAAATTCTGATTTCTAGGATACCAAAGACCATAAGTCATTGTACCCTTCAAATATTTGAATATCCTCTTGACAGCTGCTAAATGACTTTGTTTAGGAGCAGACTGATAACGACCTACCATTCTAACAACTTGCATTATATCAGGACATGATGTTATGATGTACAAAAGACTGCCTATCATTGATCGATATGTTCTTTGATCAACATCAGGTGAAATATCATCTTTACTGAGCTTGCAACCAACCACCATAGGTGTGCTCACAGGTGTAGAATCTTCCATCTGAAACCTCTTTAACATCTCTTTCAAATACTTTTCTTGAGAGATAAATATCCCTGCAAAACTCTGATTGATTCGTAAACCAAGAAAATATGACAATTCTCCTATCATAGACATCTCAAACTCAGTCCGCATTGAATTAGCAAACCACTGAATTAAAGGGTCATTAGTGCATCCAAAAATAATGTCATCTACATAAACCAAAACAACTGTTAAATCTTCACCTTCAGACTTAATGTATAGATTACTGTCAACGGTACCTTTCTTGAACCCTTTGTCTTGTAGAAATTTGTCCAATCTATAATACCAGGCTCGTAGTGCCTGTTTCAGTCCATATAATGCCTTTTTCAACTTACAAACATAGTCAAGATTATCTGTCAGTGAAAATCCTTCAGGTTTCTCCACATATACATCTTCTTCTAGATCTCCATTAAGAAATGTTGACTTAACATCCATCCGATATACTTTAAAGTTCTTATGACATGCATACGCAAGAAACATTCTGATGGATTCCAATCTTGCCACTAGTGCAAAGGTTTCATCAAAATCCTTTCCTTCAACTTGTGCATACCCCTTACAGACCAATCTGGATTTATTCCTAACAATTTGTCATTGTTCATTCATTTTGTTCTTAAACACCCATTGGAAGCCGATTACATTCTTATCTGCAGGTCTAGGAACAAGCTCCCAAGTATTGTTCTTCTCAATCTGATCAAGTTCCTCATTCATTGATTTTAACTAATTTACATCTTTACTAGCTTCATTAAAGTTCTTGGGTTCCACCATGGATATGAAGGCTATATGTGATTTCTCGGTGTCTTTGATTATCCTTCTCCCGGTTTGTACACCTTTGTCTTTCTCACCAATTATCCGACTTACAGGATTATTCTTTTGAGTAATTCTGGAGGAAGGATTTGATGTTGTCTGCTTATTTGAGTCTGCCTGAGTATTTGTATCTTCATCTAACTCAAAGTCTTCTTTTTCTGATTCTTGGACCTGTTAATCTTCAGCTTTAGCTGTGTCCTCTATAGCAGACTCAATATTGCTCACCTCTCTTACTGGGACTCCTTCATCAAACTTTAAATCAATGCAATCAACTAATTTATACAATCTTTTATTAAAGCATCTATATCCTTTACTGTTGGTAGCATATCCTAAGAAGATGCCTTCATCAACCCTGCATCATACTTGCCAAGGTTTTCATTATTATTCTTTATGTAGCACTTACTCCCAAAGACTTTGAAGTGTTTGATTGAAGCAGGTCTTCCATACCACAGTTCATAAGGTGTCTTGTCGCTGTGTGGTATAAGGTGGGCTTTGTTAAGAATATGGATTGTTGCATGTATTGCTTCTACCCAATAGGTTTGACCAATGTTCTTCTCATTCATCATTGACCTGGCCATTTGCTGAACTGTTCTGTTTTGCCTCTCAACTACTCCATTTTGTTGTGGAGTTCCTGGGATTGTGTATTCTCTTTTGATCCCATGTTTATCACAAAATTCCTTGAAATCACTTGACACAAATTCTCTTCCTCTATCTGATCTTACTGCCTTTAACCTGTTGCTTGTTTGATTCTCAGTTAAAGCCTTAAATATTTTAAATTTCTCAAATGCTTTAGCTTTTTATTTGAGAAAAACAACCCAAGTGAGTCTGGAGTAATCATCAATGATCAGCATGAAGTAGTTTTCCTTCCCTGTGTCGTCTTGTCTTAATGGTCCACATAAATCCATATGAACTAATTGGAGTGGTCTTTTTGTTGAAGTAGAGCTCTTAGATTTAAACTATGTCCTGGTTAGCTTTCCTACTTGGCAGAGATTACACACAAAATCTCGTGGATTTGATATTATTGGAAGATCTTTTACTGTCTCAAGATTTTTGAGCTTGATTAAGTGGTCAAAGTTTAGATGTCCAAGTCTCTTATGCCATAACTAGCTTTCATCATGTTTGCTTAGACGACACTCTTCTCTATCTTCTTTCAACACATATACATTATTATCTGTCCTTATGCCTTTAGCCACCACTTGTCCTGAGTTTATAGACGTTATCTTACAATCTTTGGAAGTGAACACCACTTCACATCCTCTGTCACATGTTTGACTTACACTGAGCAAATTATGTTTCAACCCATCTACAAGCAGAACATCATGGGCTTTTCCTTTACCATTACTCAAACTCACCATCCCTTTACCCTTGATTTTACTTGGTTCATCATTTCCAAAGGTCACATTTCCTGTTTTGCTTTTACTTATAGACATAAACTTATCCTTGTCTCCAGTCATGTGCTTGGAACATTCACTGTCTATATACCAGGGGTCTTTTTGTTTTTGAGCTGAAAGCACTAAACCACATTTTTCACTATCTTTCTTTTTCCATGTGTTGGCATTTCTAGCTAAGGGTTTTATCATTGGATCTACTTTGTAATTCTTCATATGGCAGTTTACAGCTTTGTGGCCGAAGTTATGACAGTTATAGCATTCGAGCTCATTGTTCAATAGGTCAAAGTGATTGGTGCAACTTTGTCTACTCATTGGTTGTTTTGTTCTATGTTGCAAAGATTGTTTATTTCTTGATCTCCTCAGTTGCATGTCTCTAAACTTAATTTGACAATTTGCAATCTTATGACCAAAATTAGAGCAGTAAAAACAATAACCATGAAAGAAATTTTGGTGCCTGAAGGATGGCCTTATTCTCGGCATTTGTTGCTCCATCTTTTGATATCTTTGTTTTTTATCAGGGGTCATCTTATCTTTATTAGATTTTGGTGGCAAAGTACTCACATGGTCTGATTGTCTGTTGACTTGGAACTTGATCATATTTACTGGCTCTTTGCTTTCTGTCTGTTTGCTGCTTGAACCACTTACATAGCCTAAACCAGTCTTCAACAAAGGAGATCTCTGTTTTCTCAGAATGTCGTTTAGTTCTGTTGAGGCTTTAATGCTTGGAAGATTTTGGAGATACAATGATTTAAACTTCTCCATCTCTTTTCTAGTTTTTACTACCTCTTCTTCCAAGGCTTCACATCTTGCCTTCTTCTCTGATAACTGTTGTTTCAGAATGTCCTCTATTTTCTTTGCCTCTTCTAATTCCACTTTTAGCAGGGCAAAGTCTTCATCGGTTTTTTTACTGTCTTTCTCGAACTGTATCAACAATTGTTTTTTCTTTTTCTTCTTAAATACGAGTCTAGCAATTTCTTCTAGGGCACTGATCAATTCTCCTTCCAAGTCAACCACAACTTCTTCATCATTAACATCACTTCTTCTACTTTTATTATCATAATCCTCTTTGGCCATAAGCTTAAAGTCATTAACCTTATATTGACCAGCAGAATCATTATCTGTGTCTCTTGAAGAGTTATCATTGTTTACACATAAACTTTTCTTCTTACCAAATCTCTTGGATTTGTACTTATCTTCACCTTCAACGTTCTAGTCCTTCTTCTTGTGTGGACACTTAGATGCAAAGTGACCTATCTTTCCACAGTTAAAACATTTGAAGGGCAACTTGCCTTGGTACTTGCATGATCCTTTCTTTAGTCTTCTCACAAATTTCACTACAATTTCACTAGGCTCATAATCGTCATTCTTATCTGCTTTAAATGATGCTTCTCTAGAGGTGGGTTTATCTTTACCTATCCTCATTTCATAAGCAATTAGGTTCCTAAGAGTTGGTCAATAGACAAAACTTTTAGATCATTAAGTTCTTCTATACCAGAGACCTTTGGGTTGAACTTATCTGGCAAAGATCTCAAAATTTTATGAACTAAAGAGGCTTCCTCAATTTTTTCACCAAGTCCTTTCATTGCATTTATTAGTTCTTCAACTCTCATAAAGTACTTCCCAATAGTTTCATCCTCTTTCATCTTTAGTTGTTCAAATTTTAATCTGTATGTTTGAAGCTTGGCATCCTTTACCTTCTCATTACCTTCATAACTTCTAATGAGTTTGTCCCACATTTATTTGGCAGATTCTAAGTGCATAACTTTTACAAATTCTTCTTCTGCAAGCCCACTCAGAATATCATTCATAGCCTTAGCGTTGAAGTTGAATTCTAGCTTGTCATCATTAGAAGCTAGTACAATTGGCTTCACATATCCAGTCTCTACCACATCCCAGACATCTGCACCTAAAGCCATTATGTAGGTTCTCATCCTAACTTTCCAGAAGACAAAGTTT
>JASDQU010100098.1:424958-445965 GCA_032191745.1 Picea mariana
TTCTTTTCTTCTGCCATTGAGGGTTTCTTGGGTGTGCGAGAGCGATTGTCCTCAAGAGAGACAAGCTCGAGACCCAACTTGTTATACTCGGACCTCGTCGGGGACATGGACTGAAAAAAAAATGATCAAGAGTAGCTTGCTCTGATACCACTGATCCAGAGTATTTTCGGCACGAAATGAGAGCGGAGATATAACAAAGAAATGTACAGAGATATTGCAGATATTCAATAATATAATAGAAATGTATCAGAGATGCAACCATAAACACAGATATACAGTAATACACGATTTCTATTAATCAGAGAAATGTACAGAGACTGTAAAAATACAGAGTGAAAGACTCGTTAGAATGGTGGCAACTTATCTCTGAGAAGAGATGTGAGGGCTACTCGCATTCGCAAGAAGATGGTTACAATTAGGCTCAGAAGGCCTTTTTTACAATAGAAGGGAATGCCAAAAGTCCTAGATATCCAAAAACCTAACCCTAGGAGATGAAGCGCCAAAAGTCATGTGGGCCCCGTTTGGGTACGTTAGTACATCAACTTCCCGATGTCGTAACTTTTGCATACGATCTCCATTTTAGGCGTGTGATAGCTCGTTGGAAAGGTATCGTCGAGGAGATTCATTTTGGGCGCTCAATTGTGCCTTTGACTATCATTAAGAACCTCCATCTCGAAAAACCTTCATTTAGGCCCTCAAAATGGCCCCGGAAGTTAAAACCTGCTAAAAATAGTAAATTGCCAAAATTGCCAGAAACATGTTTTGGGCCAGTTGGAGAAGGTGGGTGGCCACCGATATCCACCTGGATCATTAATGGAAAGTAATTTTGTATGTTCCACGTTTATCTACCACCGCCAAATAATTCTTGAAATTCAAAATACATCATGGGCATCAAATTATAGTCTGCGTGATGTAGCCATCATGGGTGTAAACCATCTAAACCACATTGCTTGTGTTGGGTGGCAAAAGCTCACATTGATAAGACAACTAGTAATCATTAACATCGAGCGTGGGAAACAGCACATGCAAGCAAAGTGTCATCATAATTGGTGTCATTTGATAGATAGCTACCCAAAGTGTTATCGACTCCAACCTCCATAAAACGTCCACCCTAATTGACACAATAACACGTTATTAAGGACTAGATCCCAACACAACGATAAGTTTCATACTATGTTGTTTGCAATTTTCAAGAGTAGGGTTCCACCACCATATGTAAGGGTGGATTGTTAATTTACATGCACCTAACATGAACTATCATTTTGAGATTCAATGCCAAAGCATGATAATCAACCTTAAAAGTATTACTCTATGGTAAATTTAATGATGGTTGAGATTCAAGGTTAAAGAATGAAATAAAAAATTTTGAAGTTATTATCTATGGTAAGATTGTTTTTATTACTTCTAAGAATTTTAAAGTTCAAATCTTTTTTCCTATGTTTAAACGTAGATGTGAAATTCATACCCCTAAAAATAACTTTATAAAAATACTTGTTAATAATAAAAATTAATTTCACGATTTAATACGTGTGATGTTATCACTATATAAAATTGGAGGAATGACTATTTTGATAGATTTAATTATAATAATTAATTTCGAAATTTTATCGAAATTAATGAAAAACTTAGTAAAAATATTTAAGAATAAATTTTAAAAATATAATTTAATCCAAAATTTCTATTTAAAATATTAATCAATTTTGACAAGCATTGATTGAATCATTTAATCAATTTTATAAACATGTTTAATCAGCATATTGTATATTCTTACACAACAAAAAAAATCACCTTAAAAATGGTTAAACATTATGCAATGATATTAAATTAAATTATTGTCGTAGAAAAAACTATCTTAACTAGAGTTAAACATGATATGGCATATCAAATTTACATGAGTGATCCATCTCAAATTTGACTTAAGAACACATAAATCATTAACGATGTTAATCATTAACATACAACATATATTTTATAAATCAAACAACATCAACATCAACATGATATGCACCCAGATGGGGTGTCACCTGGAGAGAGTGTGCACACAGCTGGCACAGAGCAACCGAGAGAGTTATTAACCCCAGCCGCCAGCCTCGAAGCATTCATTCCTCCATGGCTCACACCATGAGAGGATTTATGGTAATGCGCCTGGCCAGGCACTCGGGTGAGCGAACCACCCAAACAAGGCGTACCAGGCAGATGCAAAGGTCTTCTCACTCATCAATGGAAGTTGCAGGGGTCACTTCACCCTTCAATGGTGTTAAGGGCCACAAACGGGTATTATATCTAGAGCCCTCCTCGATTCTTTTTCCCATCTGGTGCACCCTCTTGGTTGTGTTACTCAGCTCCCACTGCAATTCACAAGTTTTTTCTTGTTGCGACCTCTCAATTCGCACCAGCGACATCCTCCCCAATTATCTCAACTCCACCTCTCCCCAAGGCTTCTCCGTCTCCCTCCTTCACCCGTTGCACCTCCCCTTTTCCTCCATCTTCCCCCTCCACCACCCTCACCTCCCCTCCATCATGCCGCGGGAGCGCGGTAAATCTAAGAGGGGTGCCCGCGACAGGGGCACCCTCTCTAGAAGTAACAGGCTCAAACACTCTCAAAGGGCGCTCAACACCCACTTCGCCAATCCTCGACACTCCACCCAGAGATTAAAGTCGGCTACCCTCCAAGGAACCTCTCCGATAAAACTGGAAATGGAAGCCTCTACTACCCACCACCCCACGTCCCCCCCTGCCGTTGTGCAAATTCAAAGAGGAGGCACCACCCCTGGATGCGCACACTACTATACCCACCAAACTCCTAGCCCCTCCCATAGTCAAACCAGGCGACCCCCTTTATGGGGATGGTAGTTGCCAAGTAGAGGAGGAGATCCCTCCAAGCTGGCAGCTCGAGATTCATACAGGTACAACCAAATACACTACTCCAGAAGCTGACAGAGTAGCGGGCAAAGAGGAAGACGACTAGACACAACACTTTGCTAACCGCGTCGTGAAGGAGCACCTCAACATCCTCTTCGAAATCACGTAGAGGCAAGCGGACCAAGAGCACTCTCAGCGAATCCTCAACCAAAGGATGGATATCTTGTTCGAGGTGCTCTCGGATGCACCGACGCATGCCAAATGCCCGACTTGTAGCCAACAATTCATCCCAGCTTAGAACATACATGGTCAACCCGGCCCAGCCATAGACTAATGTTTCCAGGTTTAAGCTTTTTTATGTTCAATTTAGTTGCACAATCACTGGTCCAACGATCTATAACGACCTTGATTTCTTTTCCTACTATATTTACACAATGTTAGTCATGCTAGCCTTCCTTATAGTTTGCTTAAGCCGAACGCGACACTATCTAGTCTGTATTACTTTGCTCACGCAGATACACTGCAATTTTGGTGTCAATTGTAATTTTGATGTAAAAACTCAGATGGACATGGTAATGCCTGAACAACAAGAGGCCACATGTGTTGGTTTCCCTCTAGTGGCAGCACATGTGGCTGACACTTGTCTTTGTACAGTCTATGGTTGATATTAATACAAGGCTCTTTTTTATTTACAAAAACAAAAAAAACATCAACATGATATGAAAAGACATTATGCATTAACAATAATATCAAAATCAACATATATGTCATTTATACATCTCAAATATGTCAAACTTGGCATCCCAAATTTAAATGAGTGATACATCTCGAATTTAATTTAAAAACAGAGAAATCATTAACATACACGAAATACATTTTATAAATAAAACAATATCAACATGATATGAAAATGCATAATACATATGAACGATAATAGTAAAATCAATATATAAGTCAAATATACATCTCAAGTCAAATATAAATGTCAAATATACATCTTAGCGATCGAATATATACTCATCAACAAATGTTATAAGCTTGGTTTGCCAGAGCTAAAGGCATTAGTAGCTCAATCACTAGAGCTAGAGGCATTCATACCTCCACTAGATAATAATTTAGAAAGTAGCATTGGATATATCTCCTCGCCATAAACTACATCGCGTGATGCAACCATAGTGTCTGTAGCATCGATAGCAAGTGCAATGTGTGTAGCAGTTGGATAGTTGGTTGTTGGAGGAGATGGTGGTCAGTTAATTGCCAGAGGAGGAGATGGTGGTCGGTCGACTGTTGGAGTCGAAGATGGTGGTTGATCTGATGTTGGAGTTGGAGATGGTGGTTGGCCTACTCATGGAGGAAATGGTGGTTGGTCAGATCATGGGGGAGGAGGAGGAGGATCATCGTTCTCAGTAGACGAATTCGAAGAAGACCATTGTGAGCCATGAACCTCTCGAGTAGGTTGAGGGTACCAACAACATGACACATCAACAACATCATGTCATAGGGAAGGGTTTCTCATATCAATGCAAGCTCAGGGTCCCATCTGATCTCCCTAGCTTGTGTAGGGACCACTCCATGGTGAGACATCAATGCACATATATGATCCATTACCTTCCGACATAATCTATGATCTAGCCTGTGTGGCATGTCGGATCTCTGCATTTGAGGTGGCTCATTAGCCTCAACCATCTCCTCATCCTATTGGGGAGGCACCTCCCCAATAGACATGACAATATCTACAATATAGTAGATAACAATAATTAAACAATTTAAACAAAATGTTATAATAAATTACATGCACATTGAATATGACAAAAAAATATCCAATCATATTATTCAAAACATAATGATAATATTACCTCTAACATCTAGTGGCTCTGCTTGGCTAAATAAAGAGTTTGCACATCCTCACTAGTCCATCCCTACATATAGGTACTCTACAAGATCGAGGACAAGATCATCCTCACTAGCTAACAAATCCAAAACATCTAAACTTTCGACCTACATGGGTACTTTGGCTAGCCCCTCTTCGACAACATCTGCCCCTAAATGTGCATAAGCACATTAGTCATTGGCCTAGGAGGGAGGTAGTCAAATATTGATTGAGTGGATGGAAACCTCTCAAAAAATAAATTAAAAAACTCTAAAGCAAATATGAATACCATCCTCCCATCAAACATAGCACGATAACGATCTAAAGAAAAACAAAATTGTTGCAAAAAAATGCCAAACCACCTAATCAGTCTTCCCCTCCGAACTAAAGTATCTACACAGTGCATCAAAGGGAAACTAATGCATTACCCATTATAGGTATAAAGTGTTTGTTTTGTGACCATAAGTGACAAGGACCTATCCTCCCTTGCATTGAATGCATGTAAATGTAAGCGGCCACCAACAACCTAGAAGTCATTAGGGTTAGTGATGTCTACACTAACATATCTTTTCATATTTGCCAACTGACTCTCTCTTGCAATGTCAGGTGAGAGATTTGGGAACTGGGGAAAATCTTACCCTCTCCTAGATAGCATAATAATGAAATAAATATCCTTTTCTATGGGCTAGTACAACAAATCAGGATGGAATCTAATGCCTACCTACCATAATCCCGACAATAAATCAATTGCATCAACAAACAAGTGTTCCCCTTAAGGGATGTAGCTTCCTCATAAAACTCAAGAGGCTAACATTCCTCAAAAGGACATGAGTCTGTGTTGTAATAGGGTGATAGTATATATCCATGTCCCTCTCTCAGACCTCCCACTCACATACAAAGTTGTACTGGAGGACCTGTTATTATTTTTGTCGCTGTCATCACACTCTCATATTCATATACAAATTTCACTAGGAACGCGCGCACGTGCACACACACACACACACTAGTAAATGACATTTTAATTTATTAAAAAATAAAACTATTTTTTTGAAAAAAAAAACGTAAAACATAATAGTGCGCCTTAAAAACTTAGATGCACCATATGCAGTGCATCAAAAATACTACATGCACCGTAAACAATGCTCGTTATAAAAACCTACTGCACCAATGAAGTGGATATGGTTTTTATTACTATTATCAATGCGCCAATTGTACAGGGGCACTAACACCTACCAGTGTGCTTTTTGTGCTTCGACACACTACAAAATGATATGTTTGTACAATCTGAACCGCACCGATAATTTGGGAATTTTTTCAATTTGCAATGGATTAATAGTGCACTTGATATATAAGAGGGCACTAATAATGTTGCCTCCATATATTTATTGGAGCACTGTTGGAGCAGGACATTTTGGGTATCACGCAGGAGCAAACTGTGCGACAAGTCAACAAAGGAGAAGTGTGTGTGGAAAACAGTTAGCGCATATTCAAGAGCCAGTGCACGGAAGGCGAAAGTTAGTTAGTAGTAGTTAGACCATTTGGTCCATTTTGTAACGGGATAAGCCCTAATATCAATGTATAAATATGTATGGGTTTTGGGTAGAAAAGAGAGTAAGTCAGTGAGTGAGTGAGTTAGTTAGTTGACCAGCAATGAGCGATAAGCTGCAAAGAAAGAATTAAGTGGTGATGAGAGTCATAAGTAGTAATGAGTGGATAAAGTATGAGCTATTGTTGGAGTCAGAGATGAAGAATGAAGGGACGGATGAGAAAAGGAGCTAAGTGTGCACTGTATATGTGAACGACTAGGGCATTTTGGGTATAACTGATGTATCTTTTTTTAGCGCAGTGTGCACCTGTTGTAAGGATTAAGCATGAATGAATAATATAAGAAGCTAGCCGTTGTGGACGTAGCCCAGTTTGGGGTGAACCACGTTAAATATCTGTGTCATGATGTATGTTGTGATGTGTTTCTTTTGTGCTCTGTTTATGGCACACATGTAATGCATGGATGGTTAATATGAATATGTTATATAATGGTTCTGCACATATTTTGAATGGTTAAGTAAGATGAATCTGTCATGCATTGTTAGGTTGTTATGATTCTACGCACATGGTATATTACATGTCGAATGAATGTTAAGTAATAATGAATGTTAGAATGGTCCCCATTTCCTTCACGACTGTGGAATCTTGGTTCTTGCAGTCCCCATAGATACCTCGGGTGAGACTTCACCGGCTTGCGGGTGATGTTGAAAGGGAAGGTATCTTGGGTTTTGTTGGTGATTTAATGTTGAACCCTAGGTCTTCCCACTGTGCACCAACAAATGGTTATGTTGTCGGCACTGGGATTTACGATTGAGGGGGATGTGGAGACCTACTATGGAGGAGATTGGACAATGGTTGGACACGAAAGAAATTGAGTTTGTTGTAGATCAGAATAAGAAACCATAGATCAACGCAAAGAAATGGTTACAAATGTATGTGTTTACAGATTTGCATGAAATTTTCTTCGCCGATTTTTTCGAATATTTTAGCAGAGTGGATCCATAGATTAATTAAATAGATTGAAATATTTTATTCTGTTGTTCCGAGAAATTGGACTCCTGAGTTAATTAGGCAAGTCAATACTATAAGCAATCGGGTATCACATGTAGTAGATTACTGACTGGAAAGCGTGTTAGGAGGTTACATTATTGAATTTTCCATAGATTATACTCAGTCATATAATGCTATTGAAAGATAATTCTTTAAGGGACCACACAGAAGATACCTAAAGTCACTATCTACTTGGATTAAGTTGTTATTGTGCGACAAGGGAGTTATGAAAATGGAATCTGATTGCTAAGTGCCTTTGCACACACATGGGGACTAGGGGCTGACTAGAGGATGGTCTGAGCATAAAGAGGATGAAGAGAAGGAATGAAGAACAGATGGTCTAAGGATGCCGAGAGAATAAGAGTGTGCAACGAACAAAGAGATTGGAGTATTGCGCAGTGGTAAGAGATTCAGACCAAATAATACGAGGATTGTGGCTGAGAGAGAGGGGCAACACAGTGAGAATGAGGAAAGAGACATTAGTGTGATACTCTAGATCGAAGGAAGTCTATGAACAAAAGAAAAGATTCGTCAACCCAGTCAGGTAGAAGAAGATCCTGTTCAGATCAGACTCTGTGTCGAACCCATGACCCCGTGTGCGTTGCAAAGAACCGAGGTAAGATCTGAAGCTTTGTCAATTATAGTTAGTGAAGGAAGTAAAGATAGTAGCAAAAGTAGTCAAAGTAGTGGGAGTAGTACGTTGAGTCAGAATCAATTAGTGTTATCGTGAAAGAATACCGCGCAAAACACGATGGCAGGAGTAGATCCTACTTTAAGAATTTATGTCTTCCATGGAGCGGGGACAGAGAATCCAGAACAACATTTCTTCATTTGTGAGATAATATGGACTGTGAAGAACGTCCAAGATGATGATGCAAATATTGCACAGTTGGAAACAACATTCAGAGATCACGCATTATTATGGTACATGAAATATCAGACTACGACACCTGTGGGACAAACTAGAACATTGGCAGAGGTAGGACAAGCTCTGTTGAAAGAGTTTCGTAAACCCAAATCCGAGTCACAGTGCATTATAGAGTTGAAGGAGATAAAGAAGATAGTAAATGAATCAGTGTGGAACTATGATCAAAGATTTAAGATACTGAAGGATCGATTGACATTCCAAATTCCAAACGAACAACATAGAGAGTGGTTTATTGGAGGACTGTTGTCGCATAAACTTTGCCCTTTGATGCAGTAGAAGATTGTGTCATAGCCGGAAGCCTGAGAAATTGCAATTAAGTCAGAAGCATCCTCGATAGGAGAAAATGGTGCAGGGATGGCTTAAGTGAAGTCGCAATTAGTAGTGCTGACTATTTAGTTACAGGATCTTGCGAAAGGAAAAGAGAAATGCAAGGAGATCTGGTGCACCACATGTATAAAAGAAGGACACCATAAGAATGAATGTTCAACTTTTCAACAATATTTGAATACAGGAGCTCCAAATCCATTGGGGTTATGGTGTGAGATTTGTAAAATGGTGGGTCGCCACCCTTATAATTTCCCGTAGATGCAGAAGTACCAGAGTACTGCGATAAATCTATTTCGTAACTTTTGCAAGTCTGTCGGACATGAAGAGAAGGACTGTCGCACATTTGATTTGATGAGAGAGCACACTATAGACACATATAGAGTCCAGGGAGAAGAATCTGAAGGGAGAGTGCCATAGTACTGTTGAAGGAAAATCTCCCTACAGACAGGTAGATCGCCTCAAAGAGCTAGACTCTTAACTCTAAGACAGAAAGTGCTTATCATGGTCGCTGACTTCCTTTTAGATCTAGGTGGACTAGTGTGTGAGGAGGAAGGAGAAAAGAAGTACCTTTTACCGGTGTTTGTCCCTGCACGCTCCGAGTTGAGCTCCAATCTTTCGCTCCTCGATAAGCCCTGTAGATAAACAAAGTACGACCACTTCCTACTCTATCAAGATTAGTCCGAAATAGGTCTATCTACTAAAGAGAAAAATTCATGTGAGATTGAACACGAATTAGAAAGAAACATGCCAAGCAAATTATATTAATGAGGACAAAACATTGCTTACAACCGTAGATGGATTGTAGCAGTTTCGCCAAGTCCTCCTTGTCTAACCCTTACTCGAAAGATCCATGATCAGAATGATGATAGCTTCACTGATTGCTCCCTATGAGATCATAGGTCTCTTGCCTCTGAAATATCTTTGTTCCAGCACCACTTATAAGATCATAAGTTTGGTGTGATTCTCCTTTTTCAGTCCTCTTTCACCATGAGAAAGCTTGCTTATATAGCCTTGGAGAGGCTCAACAACTTGAGATATCCTTGGGGAAGGTGAGGATTTTCCTCCTTCAGTTGAGGTTCTGCCCTAAGATCATGGTTGGACTAGGGACTCGAGCTCAACTGCCTTCTAAGAATGAAAAGATCCTTCCCCCATTCATCTCAACAACTCAATTGCTGCCTAAAATAGGTAGTGCTCCCTCAAAAGGGCCATCAGAGCGTTGTAGCGCTTCCCATTAGGCTTAAGGGGGGTGCCAACACTCCTAAAGACACCAGCGCTCCATCAAAAGAGCCAAAAGAGCTTTATAATGCTCCTAGACAGTGTAAGGGGGAGCGCCAATGCTCCCAGAAGAGGTATAGGGGAGCACTCTCCTCCAAAACTTAGTTTTTGAGGTGCTTTCAGATGGCAAAAGGTTTGTAAGCCTGCTGACTCATTTCTCCTCTTCCAAATCAAGTGTTTGAGGTGTTTCAAATGTCCTTCTCATGTCATTATGAGCACGACATTGGCATGACGGCAGTATGCTTTCTTTAACACTTGTGACACTTGTAAGCAAAATGCGACACTTGCGACCTTTGTAATGACGACACTTGTGACACTATCAAAGTGAGTATGTTTTATGTGTAACAGATTGCCCCTCAAAGTAGGAAGTTAGAAGACAGGAACTGATAACTGAAATGCTTTGTAGACTTTCAAGCAAGGGTATAGACGCAGAGAACTTGACAAAAGCTGCACACAAACATCCAACAAATATTATGACATGTTTCAAACCCAAGGCAGGCATACCTATGCTTGGGTGATCGAGACTCGCAAGATATGGCCGCCATAAAATACACTGCAGATCCATAATTGTATTGATAAAAAGGTATAGCCACTGAAAATACACTGTGGATCTATACTCTGATGACATGAACTGATCGTAGCCACGAAGAATACACAGTGGATCTATGAGATGACAAGACATAGCCACGACCAATACAAAGTGGATCTATGTAACAATATATGTGTCATTGTTCAATAGAAACTCCATCACAACCTGGGCAAAGTACATATCAAAGTGATCACTCAACCCAGGGTCTTCTTACCGATCCCGATGTAGTACGAATCTAACCATGTGAATAGATGTCTTGATGTCGAACATGGCAGAAACCACTTGATTATTGGTCAATGATGTAAATCGTTAACAAGCGCGAGGGAGATCACCATTAATGTCAATGATTCCCAAGGTACCCTAGTACATTCCAACAAATGTGAATGGATGAGCTGGAGTCAAACATCCGTGGAATCATCCGATCAGAGGTCAATGATGTAAACCTGCTGTAGGACGTGAGGAGGCCTGCCATTAAGGCATGCAGGTCCCAAAGTACTAACTGGTTTCTAAGTCTAGTTCCTGGATAATGTGTTGAAGTTGACAGGAATAGACTCGTCAAAGGAGGGCCTTGATGTATCCCCCATCAACGACACGAAACAGACACAGAGATGTAATTGGTAGATCAAATGAACATGGACTGACATGGGTATTGAGACAAGATATTTATGATGGCTGACTCTCGAGGCAGATACTTCCCTTGAACACTGAGGCACAACAGCGGAAACTTGACATGGACCAAAACTTGATGATGCAGTGGATGCTGTGACTTACGTCAGGTGACCCAAAGGAGTGAAAGCAACTCAAAGGATTGGCTCAGTGTAGAGGTTTAGCAGATTAAAATGCGTGCAAAAGACAAAGTGTCGTGTTCAAGGGCGACTCTAAGAGTTATTTGGTAATGTTCTCAAAAACACTGCTTGGCTTGCTTCTTTCAATTTTTTCCCCCATCCAGATAGATGAGTACCTCTTTTTAGTTTAATGAGCTCGAGGAGGATAACACATGCTCGATAAAACTCACCTTCGGTAAGTTCCTCTTCCTTTGTTTAACGATCTGGAAGAAGTAAGGGTTTGATCCCATATGGGCCTGTCGATGTTTTGTTTAGCGAGTCCAAAGACAGAAAACTCGAAGGTTTTTCATGATTATAGAGTCTGGAAAAACACTTAAAAGATAACTCTCTCAGTTCCTTTTTCGTAAAGTAGTCTGACGAGACCGAAAAAGAGGTAAACTATCACTCAACAGATGTTTTCTTCAAATACTTTAACGAGTGTAAACTATCACTCAACAGATGTTTTCTTCAAATACTTTAACGAGTGTGAAGAGAACAAGGTCGCTCGGTAATCTTTTCATGTTTAGAGAGTCTGAAAAGAACTTAAAGGTGACACCAATGTTGTCCTTTTTTGTAATGTTAGTCTCGCGAGGCCGAAAAAGAGATAAATTATCACTCGAAAGACGCCCTTTCGAACCTTTTAACGAGTGTGAAAGGAAGCAAGATCACTCGGCAATCTTTTCATGTTTAGAGAGTCTAAAAAGAGCTTAAGGGAGACTCCAGGGGGTTCCTTTTTCGTGTATCCATACAGGTCCGAAAAAGAGATAAAAGTCTACCCGCATGCATTCTCATGTATTTACGAGCACGAGAAAGAACAAAGACTAAGCTCGGTATGCCCCTAGCTTAAAAGCTAGTGGCATAGCTCCAGAATGATCATCAAAGGATGGAGACGTGCCCTCCAAGCTTTGATTCATTCACCGGCTCTGAGGTCGACACCAATTTCTCTAGGAGATGAGAAAAAGAAGAAGGGTGGATGAAAAGAAGGTTCAAGAGAGGTGACTGTTTCATTTTTTAACGAGCTTGACACAGGAAAAGAACTATGCTCAAGGCCTCTGTTTCATTTTTTAACGAGCTTGCTACAGAGAAGAGAAACTATGCTCGTGGTTGCTTCTTGATCATGGCTTCCGAGAGGATAATGCTCTGGAAGGGTACCATGTCAAGGGACAAAACGTGGTCATGGCCTCTAGGAGATCTTCGTTGAATGGAAGATAATCACTCGAGAAGGAACACATATCGAGGGTCACGATAGGAGGAAAGAGATCGGGCTCTAATAATCCTATCGAAGAAATCATCATGTCCACTACCGGATCCAAATCGTCGGAAGTTGAAAGCATGGGAGATGATGAAAAATCAACACCAGGAGGGGAGATAGACGGGACATCTGCCCAAATTTCTTCACGAGGGGGAAGAAAAGAGGATCGGTGACAGTAATTATCCCGAGGTAACTTGTCAATGCGAAACATTTCCGAAATAGATTCATCCGAAGGAAAAATTGGGGAAATGTAGTCGATTACAGACGACAAGGAACTCAACCGTGATTGCATCGAGGAACTATCAAATGCCAATAGATGTTGGGCATGTGACAAGGGAGAAACGGATTGGGTAGAAATGTATGACGTTTTGGCTGGACTAAGTGGCACGGTGTCACTTAGTGCATCGAATTCCAAAGGACAAGGTACAATCCAAGGGTCAGATGATGCCAAAGATTGATAAGCCGTAGTCGAAATCATATCGACGGTGGCAATGTGATGTGTAGTCGGTGGAAGTGGCGTAGGGAAGGTACCCATGAGGCTAGAATCTTTCAGTAAGCCAACACCAACGCTTTCATACGTGATCTTGTGGTCTCCCAAGAAAGGAATATTGTTGGTAGTAGGAGCGTGAGCATGGGTCGTACAGAAATCCAACTGATCAACAGTGACAATTTTGCCATGGTGAGGAAATTGTACACATCGAAAGACCGACGAGGCAACAACAGTCATAGCATAAAACCAACTTCTTCCAAGTAATAAGTTGTAATCGAGGGGAGCATCGACCACCTCAACATCAACAGTAACGGTTTTGCCACCCATTTGGATGGGCAGGGACTGTAAAAGCCCATGGGGATGAAAACCTCGCCCATCGAAGGCACGTAACATCGTTGGGGATTTGTTGAGTGCTGGTGATTTTAAACCTTTCCAACACGCTAAAGACATGACACAAGTTGAGGCTCCCTCATCCAGAATAGTTCGATGAATTTGTTGATTGTGAACAACAACATCAACTTGGAAAGCAAGTTGGTGGGAGAGTCGAGATGCATAATTATCTAGGTTAAACATGATCTGATTGGATGACTCAGGATCAACAACGCCAAGAGCGGTCAAGAGCGTTCTACGTTGACTGGGGCAATGCTGTAGAACTTCTAACGCAGACATAACACACGGTGCTTGAGCCAAATCTTCAACAATGTTGTAGTTTTGGGCAGCACGTGAACTAGGATTAAAGGTAGCTTTGCGGATAGTGCTCTTAGGAGGGCGTAAGATAGAGTCGAACGTGGGTTTTTCAATCTGAAGCGGTCCAAATGGAGGATTAACTGATGGAAGACTAACGGAGGATGATGATGGATCCGGTAAAGTGCCGGCACCGTTAGTGTCTTTTCCTTTGTCAGGGTTACCTGGTGTGTCGTAGGTCTCAGAGAGAGTGGTCAAATTGATCCCATTAAACATATAAATATGTGCACTCGACGAGGCCTCATCATTAGGATCGCTAGAACTGCCCCCAGGAGAGGGAGTTTGAGCAACCATGGATTGCTGCGGCGGAAACGGTTGAGTAAGCACAACGGGTTGTGACTTCCCTTGGAACATTTTGGCCACTTCATTACGAAGTGGACAATCTTGAGTGTAGTGGTCGTCACCACAAATGATACACGGGAATTTCAATTTCCGTTGTGGTTACTTTTCGGTAGCAGGTGTTTGATTCTTGGGTTGTTCATTATTATTTTTTGATTTATTCTTTGTCTTCTTCTTGCCTCTGGATTGTTGTGAAGGGGCAGATTGAACTGCATTCACCTCAGAGATCTGAGTTTTGGGGGGGGTAGAGGAGGGTGTAGTTGATTTGGAAAGAGATTGAGTTTTGACGGAACCGATAACACCATCCGTATGAGATGAGGATGATGGCTTAGAAGGATCGATATTAGCTCGAGCAACATTCATAAGCAAATCATACAAAGTACCAGATTGGGAATAAACCAAATCTAAGTACTGAGCCCGAGCGATGGCTTGTTCCTCTGTGACCGCACCACCCATAGCAACATCGCGAGCGATCAGGGGTAATAGTGATTTAGTAAACCATTCCGCCAAGAGCATGGCAGGAATGACTGCCTTGATCATCCTTCATCGTCGCCTCCACTCATGAATATGGTTAGAGATATGCACGGAGTTAGTTTGACGAAGGGAGGTCAGGAGTTCAGTACCTGTCTCGTAACGAATAGGCAGTTGAAAGTGCGTGAGGAAAGACATGGCAAGGGAATTGAAATCATGAAAAGAATCACGTGGTAGTTCAATGTACCACTTTGCTGCTGAACTGGTAAGCGTTCACTGGAAAAGACGCAAACGTATAGAATCATCCATGAGGGAGTTTGATGAACACCACAAATGGAAAGTCATCACATGGTTGTTCGGATCTTCGCCAGGGTTTCTGTCAAATTTTGGAATATCAGAAGGAAGCTTAGCTGGAATGACTGGCCAAACCGGTGAATGAGAAATAAGATCATTAGTTAACCGAGACAAGTCTGGGAGATCCAGAGTCGCAAGGAAAGGTAGTTGTCGGTTAATGTGCGAATGATACTGGTGTGGCATAGGAACACCAGTAGGACCATAGACTGGGTTAGGTGGATAGTTGTAACCAGTAGGTCCTCCTATGTACGGTTGTTGCTAGCCAGGGTAAGAAGGATTCGACGGTGCATGAGAAACATGGGCATAACCTAGTGGGTTCTGAACATTATAGGCCGGGTGATTTATTTGCCCGTGAGGAGGATAAACATTTTGGCCTTGAGAATGGTAAGGAGTAGATCTCGGAGGCGGATACACATGAGGCCCATAAGAAGGATAAGACTGTGGTCTCGGAGAACTCCAGGTGGTGTTTTGGATACCGCTCGGATAAGATTGCTCGTAAGATGTTCCGGAAGGGACAGGTTTGGATACTCCTCCTAGTGGGTTATTATACAAGTGCCCCCCAACGCGGGGTTGAGTAAAATTGCCTCCTAAAGATACTCCCCGGGATTGTGAAGGGTTTCCAGCAAATGAGGGTTGCCCCCCTGCCAGTAGTGGATGTATGATCGGGGTTTGACTGGCAAACAGAGGTTTCCCTCCAGGAGGAGCATGAACATGGGGTTGTCCCCCGGGAGGGGTAGGCCCACCATGGAAAGGTAGTCCTCCAGGAGGGAAAGGTATGTTGGATGGTGGTTGCCCTCCAACCGGTTGTGTTTGGCCAGCAGGGGTCTGCATTCTCAGGTGAGAAGATGTCCCAGCAGGATCGTGTGGAACATGCGGCGTTGTAGAGTAAAAACTTGTAGAAATAGAGGTAGATATTGAAGTGCTTTAGGGATGAGTAGAGGTGATGAGTCCAACATTAGGATGGACTTGTGTCGGTGTAGCAGTAGGGTGAATAACCTGATCGACTGGGTGATTTGTGGTTTGATCGGATGGTCCTGGTTCACTAGGAGGGTCATGAGGAGGAAAGGGTTGTCGAATAGATTCAAAATGCTCATAGAGATCGCGTCCCGATGAAGTCCTCCATACAGAACAAGCAGGTGTGGGATTGGTTTCTACTGTGGTGCTAGGACGAATAGGAGTCCTATACTCGTCACCAAAGAGTGGTTCCATGGATCCCATATATGTTTCGGTAAAGATCCTCTCCGGTAATCGTGGGACTTCTTCGTCTATAACGTTCCCAAGGGAGTCTAAACGAACCAAAAGTGGTTTGAGAGGAGTTATCGACACAGGTGTGGTGGGATTTTCAACCATGCCCAAAGCGTCTTCTGGGTTATCTAACGGGGGAGCAATAACACTTCCAGCGTCAGATGGATTTTCTACCTCTCTATGGTAGTTGTCTTTTGGAGGGTTAGAAGGTAATGGTTGATATCCTTTCGGAGGCAGCCCTTGCATCCTACGTGATCGGCGAAGACCTTTATCATCTACAGGCTCAATTATGGAGAATAACAGATCACACTGAAAATCTAGGGCCAACTAACAAAAAGAAACAACATGAGCTAAGAAATCTAGGAATCAACCAAGCAGACAGAACTTCTCTCGATGACCCTACTAGTTGGTGATGAAATCCAACGTAGTGTGATCAAGTCGAGAAAGGGGCTGGGATATGGTGGAACAATTATAATGGCAACCTGCTTAACGGACTTACGCCTTGGTGCAAGCTTCCACGCAGTAATTGTGGATTTACCCTCCAAGGAGCCCGAGTGAGTTTGACCAATGTCTGTTCCAGGTACAATGAGACTTCCCTTCACCATCACCTTGTGTAAGTACCTAAATATTATGGCAACTAAAGATACCAATTCGCAGTGAGTCCCTGGGCGGGTATAGTCGACAATCCGATCCAGAACATATGGGCAGGATAACAAGTCTGAAGTCAAACCTAAAGGCTCCCACACATAATCGTGGGTATACCTCCAAGTGACCCCCAATATACGATCCGACCACTACAAATAGTTGAACCACGGAGGGATAATCTCCGTAACTCACCCGAATGCGACCTCGTGCGTAACCCCTGTGTGAGAGGGGGATCCCAGAAAAACAATACGACAATTGGATTTGACTCTCCCTAACTCAGGATGCTAATGTTTGTTTTGAAAACTTTGGAGAGTTTTACTCACAGCCTAATCCAAAGTGCTAACCCTAGTCTACTGTTGGTGGAAGATCCTAAAAACAAAAATGTTCTAGATAATTTTTAAGTAGCGTTCATTTTATACTTGTTCTTTACTGAAAGGGTGCATGGAAGTGAAACTAATGGAATGATGACTCAATGCCCAAAAAATGCATGAAAGATGATAAGCAGTCATTTCTTTTCAATGAACACCTATTTAAGGGAAAGAGAAGGAGTCGTTTTCACTTTCAAACACTAATATGAAAAATCCTCTATCAATTGGTTCTCAATCGAATCTAATGCAACGCTAAAACATTTTCGAAAAATGCCTTCTAATATGCAAATCAAGCACTAAAATGTAAATTTTTCGTTTGTATGCGAATGATAACTAATTCAATGCAAAAACGTCTCCTATCAACTACCTTTTCAGATCAAGGAGATTCAGACAAGTATGATCAGATTTTGCACACACAACACACCCCCTCTTGCTGTGATTGAAGCAAGAAGCAAACATAAAACAAAAGATAACAAAGCAAAATCAAACAATTCACACAAAAATGAAGTGTTCAAAGAACAATGACCTTCAAAAAACCAAGTGATAAGAGTCACAGACTTCAGATGTCCTTCACTGGAGTTCTCGCTCAGTCGAATAGGAGAGAAAAAAACAACGAATTGATTTCAAACTCTCAACAGCAAAAACTCAAAAATAAGAAAGAAGGGCATAAAATCTGAGCAAAAGGGTGTTTACTTCTCAGGAGGAAGCATGTCAAAGTTCAAAGGAAGAATCATTGAATCACAAAGCAACCCAGCAAGTGAGAAAACAGGGTTTGGACCTTCAAAAATTGCAATTTTTGAAAAGATTTTGGGAAAAAAGGGGCTGGCGCTCTGGTATAAGGGCCACCAGAGCGTTATAAAGCTTTGTCGAGCAGCTTAAGGGAGCATTGGCGCTCTGCTAACAAGGCAGGGGAGCGCTGGAGTCCTGAAGCTCAGAAAAAAGTCCAAAAAACCCAAAATTCAGTCAAATTTTGACAGGTAAGCTGAGTGTGATGGGGTAAAGAGTCAATCAGCAAGTGTAATAAGATAAATGGGGTGAACAAGGTCTGAAAACAATTAGAGTGTAAGGCAAGGTCTATGAGGAAAAAACCAAACTAAGAAAGTTTCGATTCTCTCCCCAGTGGAGTCGCCAGTTTCTGTTGAAGGAAAATCTCCCTACGGACAGGTAGATCGCCTCAAAGAACTAGACTCTTAACTCTAAGACAGAAAGTGCTTATCATGGTCACTGACTTCCTTTTAGATCTAGGTGGACTAGTGTGTGAGGAGGAAGGAGAAAAGAAGTACCTTTTACCGATGTTTGTCCCTGCATGCTCCGAGTTGAGCTCCAATCTTTCGCTCTTCGATAAGCCCTGTAGACAAACAAAGTACGACCACTTCCTACTCTATCAAGATTAGTCCAAAATAGGTCTATCTACTAAAGAGACAAATTCAGGTGAGATTGAACACAAATTAGAAAGAAACAAGCCAAGCAAATTATATTAGTGAGGACAAAACATTGCTTACAGCCGTATATGGATTGCAGCAGTTTTGCCAAGTCCTCCTTGTCTAACCCTTACTCGAAAGATCCATGATCTGAATGATGATAGCTTCAATGATTGCTCCCTATGAGATCATAGGTCTCTTGCCTCCGAAATATCTCTATTCCAGCACCACTTATAAGATCATAAGTTTGGTGTGATTCTCCTTTTTCAGTCCTCTTTCACCATGAGAAAGCTTGCTTATATAGCCTTGGAGAGGCTCAACAACTTGAGATATCCTTGGGGAAGGTGAGGATTTTCCTCCTTCAGTTGAGGATCTGCCCTAAGATTATGGATGGACTAGGGACTCGAGCTCAACTTCCTTCTAAGAATGAAAAGATCCTTCCCCCATTCATCTCAACAACTCAACTGCTGCCATAAATAGGTAGCGCTCCCTCAAAAGGGCCATCAGAGTGCTGTAGCGCTTCCCAGTAGGCTTCAGGGGGGCGCCAATACTCCTAAAGACACCAGCACTCCCTCAAAAGGTCCAAAAGAGCTTTATAACGCTCCCAGACAGTGTAAGGGGGAGCGCCAGCGCTCCCAGAAGAGGTATAGGGGAGCGCTCTCCTCCAAAACTTAGTTTTTGAGGTGCTTTCAGATGGCAAAAGGTTTGTAAGCCTGCTGACTCATTTCTCCTCTTCCAAATCAAGTGTTTGAGGTGTTTCAAATGTCCTTCTCATGTCGTTATGGGCACGACATAGGCATGACGACAGTATGCTTTCTTTAACACTTGCGACACTTGCGACCTTTGTAATGACGACACTTGCGACACTATCAAAGTGAGTATTTTTGATGTGTAACAAGTACAATACTCGAAGAGGTTATAATCAAACATGAAGAGGAGGGTTCAGAGGTTGCAAAAGAGGATGATTCGACAGAGGTAGAGGGCCTATTATATGTTATAACCGTAATCAACCTGGACACTTAGCATGAGACTGCCTGAATCCTTGCACGACATGTATGTATTGCAGACAACTAGACCATGCAATGGAGGATTGTCCACAATTGATCACAAAATGGCAAGACAAGAGGAATGCAAATGTACATATGATAACATACAAAAAGCGTGACGAACAACCTAAGATAGCAACAGTTACACACAGAGGAACCATAACCATAACTTATGCAACAGATCAAGGAAACAAGATTCACCAGTGGGTAAGAAAAGTAGAAGAGCCACAACTGTTGTTTGACCTTAGAAAGGAGAAAGAGATGTATATGCAAGAAAGGAAAGAAGTGATAGGAGCAAAATGGATAGCCTCGACTTCGACCACACCACCTTTATATGACAAACCACCATTATATGATATGCCACTAGTCTATGACCATTCATAAAGGTAAGTTGACAAGGTAAACACTTTGAATAGTTTTCTGAAAGGTTGTTTAGAGTTAATGAAAGATGAGTCTGCTTTGAATATGCTACGTGAAATGATTGATCATTGCACCCAAGAGAAAGAGATACTTGTCGCACACAGAGCAGTGAACCAAGTGCACCGTAAGAAGAGCACAAATAGGGAGTTTCAACTCAATGTGCAGATAAGAAACTATGACGTGGATGATATTATTTTGGATCTAGGCTCCGATGTAAATGTCATCCTGAGGCACACTTGGGAGATGATGGGTGAGCCGAAGTTAATTTGGTTACCTATCAAGTTGAGACTAGTGAACCAACATAAGATTGTCCCAATTGGAAGGTTGACAGGGGTAAGTGTTAGCATTGATGGAGTGCACAACGTGGCCGTTTTTGAAGTGATTGAGATAGTAGATGGAAGCACCCCTTACCCAAAACTTCTTAGACTTGATTGGGCCTTCAACAACCAAAATATCATTGATTTGAAGAAGAGATAGATGACATTTGAAGTACAAAACTTGAAGGTTACCTCGTTGTTGGATCCTACTAAAGGAAGGAGCTACATAGAACCAGTAAAAGGAAAAGAGCTTGACAATCTGTATAATATGACTGCGCAGATGGATGATTATATGAACCCTAAAGCCGATGGTGTGCTTAGATGGAGAAGTATTAGTTCATCTACGTCAAATTCAGAAGAAGCTTTGGAGAATTGGCAACAGTGTAGAAGACTATTACAAGTCAGGTTCGGGACAAAGAATGAAGATACTATGCAGAAGTATACAGGATCGAGTTGCCCGATGGAGCATGTTACACATTGTACTGCGACATGGAATAAAATACCCAGGCAAGAATGGACACATTTGTTTGTACACACCTTGGACACAATCCCGAAGAATTGGTACTTGGAACTGGAAGTGCGTAGAGAAACTGCAGATTGGGAAGAATTAACACATAATTTATGG